>JAJIBD010004780.1:112500-218374 GCA_021461705.1 Cryptotis parvus | reverse complement strand
AAAAAAAAAAAAAAAAAAAAAAGGTAACTGAATCCCTGATTAAAAAAATGCATGAACACTTTTCTTCCCTGGATCACTGTCTTCCTCTCTGGGGGCATCGGGGAGCAAGGAATCCAGGACCCTCCCTCTCCCCCAAAGCAGCCCCTGAGGGAGGTCCCGCAGCAGTCTGCAGCTTCTCTTGCCTTGTCTCCATCAAGTAAAAGCAGCCTTAAATTTGCTGTATTCTGAGTCTCTTCCCGGCCTTCAGTCTCTCCCCTGCTGCCAGATAGATGTGTCTGTCTCATACATTTGTAGTTGGTTTATCTGCTAAGTTAACTGGCTTTCTCAGAAGGGAGGCATTACACTCCTGTGGGCAATAAAAACCCTTCAGGCATAGACAATTACCAGTCAGGACCTTAAGGATGAGTACGATTTCGATATGCCTCAGTTGGAAAAGGGAATTCCAGAGAGAGAGGCCAAAAATCAGTTCTATAAAATTGTTATTTTGTTTGCTTGTTTTGTTCTTTCCAAATCTCGCTCCATGGAAAGTAAAATAGAAGGATGCATTCATGGAAGTTTTGAAGTTGCTGTCTAAGTTTATGGGATAAAATACCAATTTCAATTCATTTACCTGTTTCACTGCACTTGCTAATATACTAATTTATCCAGAGAGTATCATTTCTAACTGGCTCAGTCTATATATTAATTACAAATTTCCCCAATAATCCAGAGTGAAATGTTTATTCTAGTACGGTTTTCAAGTCTCCTTCTTTCAATAAGATATTGATCGTTGGATGGACTCTAACATGGTCCATTATGAGAAACAAGGACATTTCAAAGTTAAACTTCAGAGTTGTTATTTTCACAGACACCCCTTCACCCCCCACCCCACAGCCAATAGATTTCTGTGAACTCATCTTTTATCACCCAGAGCACCTGCCAAGGATTCTAACTCAGATCCTTAAACACAGTTTATGTGTGGCCATTCTGGGTGTGCAGTGAATACCTGGGAGAAAAAATTGATATGGTAGGTTAGGGGAAAACAAACACACCCTGAAAGCTCAGTGTCCCAAAGTGGAAAGAGTGGTGAGTATGGGACCAGCTTCCAGCCGACTGAGCATCCACAGGGCTGTCAGCCAGGAGGCAGATCGCAGAGCACCTGTGTGTGGCAAGTGAGTGACTGGACAGTTAGAGGGTCACACACATTGCCAGGAAAGATGGGTGTGGGGGACCAAGGGGGATGCATGAAGGACAAGGCGTCGGTCCTGGCCTCTCCTAGGGATGGGCCACTGGCATCCAGATATGTCCTTGGCATCTGGGCATCCCTCCATCTACTCCAACTTCTTTAGTCAGTAGCCACCAGACCAGCACACACTTCCTCAGTGCAGAGGGGCTGGATTTCGATTCCACTGACTTTAATGTGTGTCTCGCATTCTCTCAGCTCTGTGACAAGAGCAAATGATGTAATAAACCACTTTGGGAGTCCTTTCCCCTCAGTGGGTAGCTGGATGAAATCATTGCACAGTGTGGGCCTCTAAGAGGTATCCAGAAAGGGAAGCAATTAGTAAGTTTGCTCAGCAGTGGAAGGGAAGGGTGGTAGTGAGCCTAGAACTGAGACCACTCCAGAAGCCTGTCTGTGGAACAAACCCAGCCTGACTCCTTTCAGTCTTCACAGGGACCTTGAAAGCACTTCCCTGCTTCACTAATGCATCTCCACACCCCTGTTTGCTAAATGTCCTGTTAGTGAGAAATTGCTTCTTCACAGCTTCCTGATAGCTATCTCCAAATGAGAGAAGCCTCGCCTAGGTGCCGGCAGAATAAAATGAGACTCGGTTCTCTTCTGCCAGGGCTGGATTCACTATGGCAACCAGAGCTTCCTGTGACACGTTCCCCAGACTCCTTCTCACCTCTGTTTGCCACCATGTTTCTTGAGACAGACCTGATAAACAGCACCGCATACTTGCATCCTAACTCGGCTCCTTGGCCACCTTCCTTCCCGAGGAGTCAACCCAGGAGTTGCAGAGCTCATAAGAGCTGACATTACCAAGTGCTTGTTAGCGCTTGTTGAACTTGGCGAGAGGAAGAGGAGGAGGAGGAGGAGGAGGAGGAGGAGGAGGAGGAGGAGGAGGAGGAGGAGGAGGGAGGAGGAGGACTAGTAGTTTGACTTTTTAAATTTATGATTTTTGTTTTTTTTAGGTCACAACTGGTGGTATGGGAGGAGAGATGGGGTGGGGCCTGGTGTCACCCCCAGCTGTGCTTGGGGTAACCAATCTGTGCCAAGGATCTAAGCCAAATCTCCTGCCTGCAACGCATGCACTGAGCTCTGACCCAGGACCGCATATTTCAGAGCCTCCATCCAGTCTTTCTGTCTTAGCCTCAGGTCCTCCAGGTTGCGGCCAATGTCGGGGCTTCCTCTTTCTCCTCCTCCTCCTCCCCCAACTTTGGGCCTTACCAGAGGCCAGACTGGGTACCTGGAGAAGCAACTCTTGGTCTTACCTCATCAGCATGCCTGTTCTTGGGAACAAACTGGGGGCCTCAGGTGACAGCCTGGACTGACCCCTGAGGCACAGAGTCGAACACAGCTGGGATGCTTCCCCGAGGCAGACAGTCAGAACTGAGCTCAGCTGTCCGACGCCCAGTGGGTGGCACAAAGCGCTGCTTGATGTGGGGACAGAACCCATGTCTGGTGATCAGAAGCGTCAGAGGCGATGTCCTGTGGGAAGAGTAAAGGAAGCCTGCTGTGGGGCCTTTTCGGTTTCGCCAGTACCGAGCAGGAGGCACTGTTTTGGTGAAACGTTTGAAAACATTCCCGTGGCAGGAGAATGGACATATCACCTGATGAAGCAGTCAGTTGAAAGTCTCCTGAGCACCGTCAGGTTTTCTTCCATCAGGGAAACTTTGACTGCAGGGAAGCTCCACTTTGCTCTGTGGAGACTAATGCACAAGCATGACCGGAGGCCCCTGGTAGCAATCATGTGGCAAAAGACAGGTGGTGGGACTCAGGTGGTGGGCCTGGAGGTGGCCGCCTGGTGAGCCGGCAAGATCAACAGTGGACACGTGGGGAAATGGACACACGTGGACTAGAAACGGGAGACTTAAGGAAAACACAAAAGCTTACACTTGTTTACACGGATTTTACAAAAGACTCCGCCTTTATCAGATTTGATCCTCACCACAACACAGTAAATGGATCAAGGTTATTATCCCTCCTCTAGAGGAAGAAAAGAAAGCTCAGAGGAGTCATGTGGACAGTTGCTAATCCCGTCATTGATCCACGGTGCAGATCAGAGTTCCGCCACATGGCCCAACACCTTTGCCCCCAAACAGTGGACCCTCAGGATTGGCAAAGGGAGAGCTCAGGAAGCGAGAGCTCAGGAAGGTGCCTGAGTTCAAACTTTGGTCACGTCTCCTGCATCGCACCTTTGGGTGCCAGCCAAACCCATCACCAGGAGACACAGAGCTGTTCATTGGCCCCTGGCAAACCAGATGAGCAGGAGATGGATGTTACTGACTCCGACTCCGTATTTCAGGTCGTAAATAGACACCTTCCCATCCAGTTGTCATAATAGTTCTCTGGGATGATGTGCTGTTAACGTGTTTTAGGGTGGAGGACCCCAAGGCAAGAAAGAAGTCAGGACTAGTGCAGGAGGCTGAGCCCTTGTTGGTTGGCACCCTTCCACCACACATTCTAAGGGAATTCAGACTGTCCAGAGAGCAGCGTCTCCATATGGGCCTTCTCGGGGCCTTCACCCCTGCTGTATCCCCCCGCTTCACCTGTGCCCATGAAACAAAAGCATCCTCTCCCTCCCTCAGCCTCTCCTGACTCCACTTCTTGTTCTACCCACGTGCAGCCGAGTTTCAAGAGTCTCTTTGAGTTAGGTGACCCCCTCCCTGCTAGTACTTCTCCCCTTTTCCCTTGTGGCTTGAAAACCTCCTGGGGGGGCCCCCTCTGCCTTCTCCCAGGGTTTGGAGGGTACTTGCTCCAGGAACCGGTTGCCTTCATAGAGAGGCAATTAACTCCCCTTCTAGCTCACTCACTGTGTTAAAGTGCTAAATTGCAGAGGGTGTTTATCATCTGTCAGGTCTCAGCCTCCGGGCTGTCAGCTTTGATTTGCTAAATACCTGCAAAGGACTTGGTGGCTGGGGCACCTGGTCCACCAAAAGCCAGCCTCTCCCTGGGACCTACCCACTGTCTCTGGCTCCTGAGAAGTTAAGGAGACCTGAAATGGTAGATGGAGGGAGAGCCCACACCTTCCCTGTGTCTGGATGACGCGCAGTGATGAGGCCCTTAGAGCTGGGAGCCAGAATCATCTGTGCAAACAACATACCCTCCGCCACACACCAGGACTCTCAGGGACTTTCCTGGGCTCATGTGGAATGGGGAGCATTGGGATCCTGTTCCCTTCCTGACCTTCTCTCTGTTCCACAGTCCTCACCCAGTTCGACCCTATCTCATTTGGCGAGTATAAACTTTCTGATGCTGAGTGATTTATTCATTTAGTTATTCATTTAGTTATTTCTGCTGCCACCTCGTTTATTCAGCCAATCCTTCCTGCCTCTTTGGGTGTAAAGGGCAGCTCCTTTGGGATCATTTGCGGGGCTTAAGGAAGTGAACTGTCACAGGCTTTGAAGTGCTCAGTCACCGACCCACCTGTGGTCATCTCTTTCCTGTAGTCCTTCATTTTCACAGAGGTGCATCTTGAACAGTTTTATCTAGTAATCTCTCCCATGACTCACAGGCACAGTCCCTTAAATTACTTGTGGTCGCTATTATATTGCAGCTAAATTCTACAACTCGTTTTATGCTGTCAATTTTGTTCAGTGAGGTAGCTCACTTCTTTTCCTCCTGCATCCTCTTTTGCTCTTCTGTTAATTGTAGGCTCTATCTCTGTTCTTTCTTGTTTGTTTTTGTTTTGGAGCCACACCCATTGGTGCTCAGGGATCACTCCTACCAGTGATCTGGGGACCATATAGAGTGCCAAGAATCTAACATGCATACAAGCAAGCATCCTACCCACTGAACTCTCTCCCCAGCTTCCCTTCCCTACTTTCCCTTCCCTTCCCTGAACTCTTGCCATTGTTACCGTGGCAGACTTATGTCTGGCTTTTCTCATAAATACCTAGTATTTGAGATTCATCAATATCAAAGCTTCCTGCAACTCTAAGTCCAATCTGTTTGAAAAGCCATTGGCCATATGGGATGGTTTGGTTCTATACTACCAATTGGTTCTATACTACCAATATACTACATATTGGTTCTATACTACCAATATTGATGTCTTAAACTCCACTTTCCAGGAGGAATGGGGAAATCTCTCCGGAGTACTGGAGCAGTAATGAAGACATAGGAATCTGTATTCCTTCCATTGGGAATTTTCCAAAGAGTTTCAGAACTTAAAGGCACAAGAAAAGCACTTTGGGGAAGCAGAAACCCCACCGTCTGGTATCAGAACTGAGAGAGATTCCTGGGGAGAGTGAGGCGTGAACAGGCAGTGTGAGTGGACAGAGGCCCAGCTGCTGCTGAGGGACATGAGGGGACCTGAGCCCCCTTCTGGATAAGGCCCCCATATGCTAGAGAGACTGCTCTGGGGTTCATAATCACTGCTTCTTGGAAGCTTGGGAGACCAGCCTCTGCTCCCCGAATCTCTTTGAGATTCCTCCAGGCACAAGCCCGAGCCCCTTAGGAAGCCCTTCCGGAGGAAAACCCATCCCATGATCACTAAACTGTCTGAATTTTGTTCTGGAAACTTCCTTCACTGCAGCCCGCTCCTTGGACCCAACTTTCCTGCCGGGTATTCCTAGTGGCTTTTGGCCAGAGGGATTCATGGGCTCTGATCTCTATTTTTATAGATAACGAGCAGATTATGTAAGTTCTGGTGAAGTGGGGGGGTGCTACTCCTTTTATTCTGACTTAACGAGTTTTCTAGAATAACCTATATAGGAAAATGAAGTCGGCTTTGGCTGCCAGAGCTTGCAGAAGCCTGCAGGCAGTGCTCACAGTGTGAGTCTCGAGAGTGAATAGACCCCAGTGCACCCACTGCTAGAGCCCCCTCAGCCCTGACTCTGAGGGTGTATCCATAACCTGCCCAGTTTATTTAGGGATGGGTCCCTGCACCATCTGTGAATAAAAGTCTGAGTTTTTACACTGCCGCAGGCAGAGAGTGCCCCTCACCCCACCCAGAGCCTTTGAAAATGTCTGAACCTCTCATCTCACCACACTTTTGAAGCTGAGACTTGTCTCCACTGTTTCTGGACGTACCTCAGATGTTTCCAGTGGGCAGTCGCCGAGATGTGAGAAGCAGAGGATGAGAGGAGAACTTTGTAGACACCCGCCATTCTCCAGATCACTTTCGAACCTTGTGAGATGCAGAATCGGACCTGGCGGAGGCAGTTTTTACAGGAAGCCTTGAGATGGGTTGCAGGGGATGTTGGTGTGCCCCCGGCCCTCCTCCCTTCACCCTCCTCATCAGCTTTCTCATGGCCTCTAGACACCTCTAGAGGAATCTTTCCAGTAATCCTCACTGAACACCTCAGAGTGAGCTTTTGGTATTTGCAACTAAGAACATCCCCGATACCCTTGACACTGCGTCTCTCCGCTCAGGGCTAGCAAACCCCTAGTCTCTTCATCTTCTTTTGTTACACAGAGGTTGTTGTTTGGAGAAGAGTGTGTGTGTGTGTGTGAGAGAGAGAGTGTGTGTGTGAGTGTGTATGTGTGTGAGTTGTGAGTGTGTGAGTGCATATGTGTGAGAGTGTGTATGTGTGTGAGAGTGTATGAGTGCATGTGTGTGGGAGTGGTGTATGGGAGAGTGTGTGTGAGTGTGCATGCGTGAGTGTGTGTGTATGTGTGAGTGTGTGTGAATGTGTGTATGTATGTGAGAGTGTTCGTGTATGTGTGTGAGAGTGTGTATGTGTGTGTGAGTGAATGTATGTGTGTGCATGTTTGTGTGTTTGGGTTCTATCTAAAGTACAGAAAATACAGGAGAGCAAACACAAAGCACTTGCTTCACATTCTGCTCCGGAGGCCCTGGTCCCGCGGTGTCAAGCTGTCCTTTTCTCTTAGCACAGCCATCGCCCCATCACTGGACATCTCCCAGGACTCGTATCCCCATGGCAGAACACCCTGCTGTGGTATTTGGCAGCCTGCTTCCTGCGTCTATCTCCCACTGACCAACACAGACCTGCTGATGACCGACCACAAGAGAGAGACTGACACCACTTTCTCTAGAGACTCTCAGGTAGGGGTCCCTAAACTGATTTGATCTGTTACCCCCTTTTCGGAATTTTTTTTATCAGTGCCTCCAACTACCCCCCCAAATTCTATCTTTGCCAGGACCGTAGAATCCTCCCTGGGTTGTTCCAGCACCCCCATCGCTGGGGGATTCTCCACTTGGGGAAACAACTCTTGAGAGATCAGGACTGTTTCAATTTACTCTATGTGTTTCCTTTTGCCCAAGATTTTTTTTACAAGACCACAGGTATACAAATTTAAAACAGGTATACAAATCAGGCATCCGCTGAAAATATATTAGGGGAACATCTGTAAGACATTTATAGTTTGTTTTTTAATGGGGTGCCATGGTTTCCAATACTGTTAATGGCACAATTTCATGCATTGACACATTCCAGCCCCACACCCTCACCCGCACTGTCCGCATCCTTCCTCCAGCGACCGCTCCTCACTGAACACCAGTGCTCGGCTGTCTTGCCTGTGGACATCTGTTTCATCATATCTCCCTACTCTGTTTCATCATATCTCCCTCCTGAGGGAGACACTCTGTGTCTGTCTCTCTCCTGACCCACACAATCCTCTATAGATCGCCCAGAGAGCAGCACATTGCAAGGTGTCATCTCTCCTTACTGTCACTGAATTCTGACCAAAGAATGGGCTGCAGCAGAGAGGCTTGCAGGAGGCCCCTGTGCATTGCATGTACAGACAGACTCCACCTGGATATTGCCAGCAAGGGCAGGCCCCGACGACAATTCACAAATGGTTTTTATTCCCAGTCAGGGGCGCCATCCTATGGTTATGCATATAGAAAGGCCAGGAGTTCTACAAGTTGGTTTTAGCCTGCCTCTTTATGTACAAGTCTCTTGTTTCTAGAAGCTGTTGTTTTTAAGTAGTTTGTTTCTAGGGGTTTCTAAGCATAGGATCATGTCATCTGCAAATAGTGATAATTTGACTTCTTTTTCCATCTGGAGTGGCACATCTTTTTCTTGTAGCAAGGTCTTCCAAGGTCTTCTGAGGGCTCCTTCGCTCCTCGCGACCTACGGTTCGGTGGGGGTGGTTGGGGCTTTTATGTTCCTGAGGAAGCGATGCTTGGGCTCTACTGCCTGAGAGGACTTGGAGAGTTCTGGGGGCCCTCGATGAGCGGGAAGACAGTGATCAGTGACAGGAAGGTCTTCAAGACTGTCTTGCGTAGTAGCGGCGAGAGTGGGCAGAGTTGTTTCGGGGTCTGGTCCTCAAGGGAAGGATTTCACTTTTCCGCCATTGAGTACAAGGTTTGCTGTGGGTTTTGGGCAAATGTTTTTAACTGTGTGGCGGAAAGTTCCTTCAGCTCCCATTTTATTGAGAGTTTGTGTCACAGATGGGTGTCCAATCTCATCAGATGCTTTGTTTGCATCACTTGATATGTTCGTATGAGTTGTATTTTCCTTCCATTGATAAGAGGTTTCCAATGATTAACTTGTGAACATTAAAACCATCCTTGCATCTTCAGGCTGAATCCTCCTGGACTGTGGTGATCCCCAAACACAAAATTTCACACCCAGAGGGGCTTACTAGTGAGTTTTTCCAAATCCTTAAAGTAGTCCTATTCCCAGTCCTCGTCAGGATTGAAAACTGAAGAACAGAAAACCTCCCCAACAGCTTCTAGGAGACAAACATTAGAGACATCACCAGAGAAAGGAAAACTGCAAGCCTGATAACCAAGATGACCTGATAGCCAAGCCTGATAACCAAGATTCCTGACAACCAAGATGTAAAGATCCCAACCACATATTAGCAAATAGAATTGAAGGCATGTGTTTAAGACTTTTTCATGAGCTCCTACCACATTCACTTACCCCAGGTAGAATCCTGCCCACAGTGTAAGAAGTTGGACTCTGGCCCATGGGCCAGTGTAGGCACCAAAGGAAGTCTGGGCTTGCACTTAGACCAGTGTGGGCACAAAGCAGGAGGGCTGTACTGTACTCTCTATCTCTGCAGGAAACCTGCAGCTAGGTAACATGTCCGCTAAGGGCCTGGCCCATCGTGCAGGCTCCACGCAGGGGTCTGTTCTGTTTCCTCCACAGAACTCACAGCCAGCAAGCTTGTGTCAGAGAGACACGGCGGGGCTGTCCCCATGGTCCACATTACACTGAACATATGTCTGCAAACATTATTAGCAAACTCCTGCCCTGGGGAACATTAATGGTGGCCAGCCTTAAGCTTCCCCTCTGATACTCTTTTCTGGAACCTTCCTCCACAGCCCCCCAGGCCCCTTCTCCAGACCCCTCAGCCCCCTCTGCCTGGCCCCAGGGCCAGCAGCAGGAGGCGCCTCAGGACAGATGGCTCCGCCCTGCTTCCCTGGACACCCGGCCTGTCTCCATAGCATCACGCAGCTGAAAATAGACCTAGGGTTTATTTCAGAGCCAAAGAGGAGAAAGAGTGAGAGCTGGGGAGATGATTCAAAAGAGAGATGGACAGGCCTCTCAGAACACTCCAGAACCAGCTTTTCCCTTCTAAGAGTCTTTGGCCATCCCGAGACCCAAACAGGACCTCCAGGTGTCTGTTCCTTGTGGACAGCAGCTGCTGAGTCATACCTAGCACCAGGGTTTTCCTTCTACCCATGTTGTTTCCTCTCTTTCCAAAATCTCAGGATTCAGAGCGAGGAATCTGGGAAGCCCCTTCTCTTTCTCCCTAGCACCCCTGCTCTGGAAGCATCTTTCTTTGCAGTGAACAGGCCAAATCTCTGCTACTGACCCTTCTCGGGCGTGGTGACAGACAGGTCCCTTCACGTGCCTCATCAGAGGTCGGTTTCTTTATCCAGAACAGAAATCCTGCTTGGATCAGGCAGGCTGGGGCATCCCTCATAGTTGCTGCCAGAGCGAGGAGCCTTTCCAGCTCTTTCCCGGTGCTCAGGACCTGACCCACAGCTGCCTGCAGCCCCCTGGGACTCTGTCTCTGCAGCTCTAAAAAGCCCCACTGAGGTTATTCTGATAAGAGACATCTGGGGCTGAAGCGATAGCCCAGTGGGTAGGGTGTTTGCCTTGCATGTGGCCCGCCCATGCCGGCCAGGGTTCGATTCCCGGCATCCCATATGGTCCCCGAGCACCGCCAGGAGTAAATCCTGAGTGCAGAGACAGGAGAAACCCCTGAGCATTGCACACATCTGGTGTGCCCTTAAAGGTGCCAGTGCCGCAGGAAGAGGTCTGGCCCAAAGGAACTCCCCCACCTACTTGCTCCACAGTCACCAGTCTTACCTGCCTTTCCAAAAAGTGGGCTCAAGAATTAAAGAGAACAAAACGGTTCCTCGTTACCTGCAACCCTTCTTTTCGCCACTCTGTGCCCCTCCTGCCACCCCCATAGCATCGCTTGTGCTTGACTGTTAGAAATGAAGTGGTGCCCAGTGGTCAGTGTGAGGCAGCAGGGCTTTGCATTAGGGCAGGTGGGACCCAACCCTCCACACGCCAGGAGGTGTTTTCTCTGCCTGGCGGGAACAGAGGCTGTGACTGTGCAGGCGGCCTGGCTCCCCTGCTGGATGCAGGTGGCTCTGCAGAGACACAGCTGCGCTCTCTCTCCCTGACACCCCAGTGGCAAAGTCAGAAAACATAGGAAGTTCACTGCTAAACTCAGTCTTCTCGAGTTCATCTCCGGCTCTCCCCCAGCTCTAAGCTTCAAGAAAGAGAGTGTGTGTGTGTGGAGGGGGGAAGGAGGGTGGCGTTGAGAGGGGAGCACTTAGATTCCAGCACCCTCATCACGACCAAGTTATGCTGTGGTTCCCCAGTGGACTACATTTGTGGCTCATCCCCTTCACAAGGTGGCACAGAGGTCTGGTTCCTTCTCCAGCATGCACCCACAAGGCTCTCTGTCCCTGGTACTGCCCAGCCTGGCCTGGGTCACCCCAAGCATGGCAGGGCCCAAGCAGCAGTATATCTTCAGGTTGTCACGGTAGCCTCGTGTTAAACCACAGACCCCAAAATTTCCAGAGGCCACCAGCACTCCAGCCCTGTTTGGGAGCTTCCCTGCACAGGTGCCCACTGTGCACCCGAGTGTGTGACTTTGGGGAATAGGAACCTGACTCTCCAACCAGGAAGCAGGTCACTTCTCTTTCTGCCCACCAATGACGTGGTGAGCAGGCTCGAATTCAGGGGCAGCGTTATAGGGAAAATATGGGTCCTCCACCCCTCAGCATTAAGCCCCCAGCAGGGAACCAGAGCCCTGGGTAAAGGGAGGGACCAGCCCACCCTTGCTTTGCTGAGCTCCTGGGGTTACCTCTGCAAACCAAAAGAAAACTAAGGTATGGCTGCTCCCAGCTCCTGGTGACACCTGGTTTCCAAGTTTCCCTGGTTCAGAGTCCTTTCAGAGCAGCCATTGGGAGCTCGACACCTGGGCTCGCAGCCTGGGTTCAGAGTCCAGCAGCCCAGAGACCTCGGACAGTTCATCTCACCTCTGAATGGCAAACTGTTATCCCCTAGAGCTGACACAGGACATCCAAGGTGACTCAAATCTCAAACCGCAGCAGGAGTTTATACAGCTGGTTACTGTGAGCACAGGGACTTGGCCCAGAAATAGAGCAGAGGCCTGCAGATGAGCAGCCTGCAGCCTTCCTCTCCCTCCTCCTCCCTCCCTCCCTCATGCCCTCCTTCCCTCTTCCCCCTCCCCTCATCCTTTCCTTCCCCTCCTCCCTCACCCTCACCCTCCTCTTCCTCCTCCTTTCCCAGTGGCCTTCTGTCACTTGTCACTCTCCCTTCCCTACTTCCAGCCCATAATTGGGCATCTATTGTGTGCTGGAGACAGTAGACCTGGGGATGCAAAGATAATCGTGAGACCATCCAACCCAGTTGTCTCTTACACATGGGAAAGTAATTTCACTGATCTTCACTAAGCCCAGCCTGATGTCATTATTGTAGAATAATTCAGTGCAAAGTTTCCTCAGAAATATCACATCCTTTATCCAATTTGGATAAGCAAAAAAAAAAAAAAACTTTTGAGTTCCAGCAGGGAGTCACACAAACCTTTCTAAATTATTAAAATGTTTCCTGAAGCTATCTGTGCTCCATTTTTCATAAGGCAAAAAAAAAAAAAAGACTAAAAGTTTCCAGATAGTGTTTGGGTTCCCTGGACTCTTCCCCCCCACCTCTTATGATGTGTGGCCTCGGGCTGCTGGGACGGGAAGAAGTACAGAAAGAGATGAGACAGCCCTAGTTGAAACTGTCGCTCTAGAGGCACTGAGGCGCTGGATCGCACCAGAGGAGCAGTGACCTTGCTTTCAGGAAGTCCATGTACTGCAAGGCTTTAACCAGGTCCAAACCCTGAGCCTCATGCAAGGAGGCTGGTACTCCCCCACTCATCAGACCATGAGGCAAAAGTTCAAAATGCAAAGAGTTTGTGAGTTGGGAGGGAGCTTGTCTCATCTTCAGGTAAGGCCATCTGCCCCACCCAGAGAAGGGTCCTTCATTGGTAACACACCAGTTTGAAAGGACAAAGTCTGGGCCAGAGTGATAGCACAGCAGGGAGGGTGTCTGCCTTGCAACCTGGGTTCGATCCCCTGGCATTGCATATGGTCCCTGAGTACTGCCAGGAGTAATTCCCGAATGCAGAGCCAGGAACAGAGCTCAGGCACACCCTGAGCACTGCTGGGTGTGTCCAAGAAGAAAAAGTAGACAGCCTTTACATGGCAGTTCGGCTGGACCATCCATTGTCGGCGTTAACACCCAACACGGTGCCTCCCATAGGGTCGGAATCAAACACTGCTGACTGGGCCCTTATTTCACAGAGGGGATTCCATAGCAACCAGAATAAAGCTGAGCCTTGGCCCGATGCTAGTTGGCCTCAACATGCCATAGGGGTCTCTGCAAGGGGCCATAGAGTGTAGCAGGGAAGGTAGTAGCCTGGCATGTGGCAAGCCCATTTGATCCTCTGACCCCTAGAGAGTCGGGAATAAGCCCTGAGCACAGCCAGATGTGCCCACTCGTCACACCACCCCTTTATTGTTTAGATCTTTGGATGTCACCTTCAGAGGAGACTCTGGCTCAGCAGTCTGGAACTTTCCTGGGCACTGGCATTTTTCTCTAGCATGTTGGTTACCTTTGAATGGGGCGCTGCCACCAGCCTGAGCGAAGCATGGCTTTAAGCCAATTCTGATGAAATCTGCTATCTGGGAGTTGTGGGGGGGGGGCGGGGGAGCCCTGGGCCAGCAGCCCCCGGCATGAGGGACCTAGATCTTGCTGGACTTCATCCCTGCGGAAAAGGAGAGGGATGGACTTGGGAGAAACTCTGCCTTGCCGCTGCTGAGAAAGGAAAGAAAGATTCTGATGCAGCAGGAAGTTCTGGATAGCAGTACTTGTTTTTACTGAGCACAGTTTAAGCCTTTATACAATATTTGGGTGGAGGGGGTACAAGCACAAATCACATGGCATTTGCAAGCTCCTGGGCCATTGCAACAGATAACAATTACATATTTGGCATTTGCAAGGTAACAATCATTGATTTACATATTCCTGTGATCAGAGGTCAGAAGACCAGGCACATTCTGACTCACCTTAGCTTGGATAAGCACAGAACTTTTTGGGTGTAACCATATGGACAAGGCCCATTTCTGCATCCTGCCCTTAGGTCCTTGTGACAGGAAAGTTCTGGGCCCTTATGGGGAAGTGCTGGACCCTAAGGCTAGCCTCTCAGAGCCCAACAGGGAGTAGCAAACACGGGTCCTTTATTGCTGCCCAGAACTCTTGTTCTCTTGTTTAGTTCTTTCTCCTTGAAGTGTTTCCCCATCCCTGCCTGTCCCCAGGTTACCATCTGTAGCTTCCTCCACCCCACCCCGCTGCTGCCTACTCAGGGTAAAGAGGCTCCTTCTATTAGGTTCCTTCCAGACCTCCTAGGGAGATAATTAGGCAACGCAATTGATTGCAATTTATTAAGGAGAGCAGGGTGTTAGGAGTTTCCTTCCCTTGGAGGGTGGAGCGCCTTGCTTAAGGTTTAGCATAAACACAAGTTCAAGTGCATGGAGTAGGGATAAGGCAGAAGGGATAAGGGAATGTCATGGCATGTTCTAGACTGAGGCCCCTGCCCACACTTTTGTGTCATGGTCTGTCAAAGGGGGCCACAAACCTGAGCCTGGGCTATGGTGTGAGGCTTAGTCTGGCGGAGCTGTCCTTGGTACTCAGGGGTACCTTGGAGCTGGCCCCAGTCCTGCTTCATATGCAAAGGTTGCTGGGGTGGGTGGGGAGGGGCAGTGCTAGGGAACACCCCAGCACTTGGCAAGGCCGTCCTCAGCTACTGTGTCTCGGAACACCAATGAGGAGTGAGAAGCATGTGAGTTATGCTACCCACAGCTCGTTTTGGACCTTCAGGGGGCCAACCATGCACCTCAGCGACTCGGCGGCCACACAGCCTCGGCAGGCATGGAGCTGACTTGAATGGCAGAGGGCAAACACTTGAATGGCAGAGGGCAGACCTGGCCCACCCAGGCCATCGCAGGTGGGTCCTGAGTACTGCCAGGAGTACTCAGGAGACACCCAGTGCCAGGAGTGCCAGAGTGCCTGGAGACACCCCTAGCCCATCGCAGGGGGGAAGATACTGCACAGCCCATCGCAAGGAGCAGACACCCCCAATCTGTTGCAGGGGCCCCTCCTGTCAGGGAGCAGAGTGGACTAGGAGTGTATGCCGCTGATCTCGGTGAAAGGCCATGGAGGACAGGACTGTGGATGACCACAGGTTGTCACCGATAGGCCAGGATGCTGGTTCCCCAGTCTCCGCACCACTACTCTCTCATCTTCTTTTATCTCTTCTTGCTGTTCCTCTTCTCCTCTCCCTTCTTACTACATTCCGCTGAGTTCTCTTGTTTCTCCCACGTCCCTCCTTTCTCTCCTCTCTCCTCTCCATCCTTCCTGCAGCCTCTGCCCTAGCCCCATCCTGACCACCCTTGGTACCCTCCTGAGTGGCTGCAGCTGCTCTTAGGTCAAGGGCATGGGCTATTTCCAGGGGTGGAGATTTCGTCCCTGTGCTTGCTTTCCTACCACTCTCATGGGCAACGCTTTCATCTCAGCTGTGAACATCTTCCGCATGTGTCATCCATTCAAGACAGCTCCATGCCTGCCAAGGCTATGTGGCCGCTGAGTCCCTGAGGGTGCAGGGGTTGGCCCTGAAGGTCCAAAATGAGCTGCGGGTAGCATAACTCACACAGTGCCCTGGCTTGGCGGGCGAAAACAGGACTTCCGGCCCCATTTGAGGAGGTCACTTGTTTGTGACTTCCTCACTCAGGCATCTCGCTAAAGTCTTCAGAGAGAGACTGGGTATGGCACCACTCTGCATGCTGAGGTCAGGGCACCCAACAGATGCTGGTGGCTCCAGGGCACACGCAGAAGGGCCCTCGGAGTGAGTCCTCAGACAAATCTCTGGCCATTATATTTCAGTCTCATCTTTCTTATCCCAGAGCTAGAGAAAGCAGAGCTGGCATCTGGAGAAATTGGATTTCCCTTTCCCTTTTCCTTTTTCCCCCTGTTGAAAGAGTCCTTTGCTGTCACAACAAAGCATATTTGTTTCTTTGCAAAGAAAGTAGAAGGAATTGCTGAAAGCACTTTTTTTTGTTTTGTTTTTTGCTTTTTGGGTCACACCCAGCAATGCTCAGGAGTTACTCCTGGCTCTGAACTCAGCAATTACTCCTGGCACCGCGTGGGGACCATATGGGATGCAGGGATCGAACCCCGGGTTGGCTGCCTGCAAGGCAAATGCCCTACCCACTGGACTATTGCTCCGGACCCTGGAAGCACTTTTATCCTGCCGAACCACCTGTGTCAGGTTTGTGCACAGCTTTCTCAACTTCTGTGATTCTTGCTGCCACCATGGAGAAACAATAGCCATGTGCCCACATATGCCCATGGCTGAGACTTAGGGGAGCAGTACCAAGCCCTGCCCTGTCTAATGTGCCCAGGACACAGCACTGTGTATTTGCACAAACAAGGGGTCAGTAGATGAAGTTCAGATCTGTGGCAACTCTGCGTGCTGTTTCATCTAGATCTTGGGCCCCTCCCAGCAGGAATGAAGCCACTGGAAGAGAGACTAAGGCCCCAAATGTTCCCTGGTCCTCCTGCTGATCCAAGAAAGGAAGGCTCTCTGTCTTCCATCTCTGGATCACTGAAGTGATACATATTTCTCATGAAGTCTCAGAAGGAGCAAGACAGAGACAACAGTTGAGTTATGGAGCATGGGATGGCAAATCCTCATAGTTCAGGAAACCACTTTGGAGTGTGGAATTTATACACATTTATACATGTGTATAAATGGCATTTCAGTGTGCAATGTGGTTCAGAAAATGGGAACCACACCAGGATGGAGAAGAGGCCACCCTACCACTGGAGGTAATGCTGAAACTGGACAGACTGGTAAAAAAGGCACTGTCATGGGTCTCTGGAAATGGACCTGAGGCATGCCATGAAGTGGGAAGTGCAATAAGTGCCCAGGAGGACAGGGGAGACTCTAGTAGTTTTTTAGGGCAGGTGCCCACCACTCCTCACTCTGCTTCCGGATGGTTGACCTCCACCTGGCAGAAGGGGGGAGCAGAAAACTGCAGAGAGGAGAAAAGCCACACCCAGAAACAGTCATGGCCTCAGTACCAGTGGAGAAGAGCAAATGCCACAACCCACCGAGGCGGAGGTCCTGGGTGCATTCAGCAACATCAAGCAGAAACACAAGAGCAAGTGGAGCTTGTGTGTGCTCTAGAGAGAGCATCCTCCACGCCCACCCACCGTCTGCTTATCCCAAGCTAAATGTGGCCTTGGGAGAGAAATGTTAATGCTGGGTATGTTTGAAGATAAGCTTGAGTTGTGAAGGCATTCAGTCTGCACAAACAGCCTTCAGCAGAATACAAAGGTCCCCTCCTGGCTGTGCTGTGATGGAAACTGCTGAGCAGAAGCGCATAGTAGGAGAGTCAGGGTTCAGGGTTACACAGAGAAAATTAACCAGGTCAGGCAGCATGAAGTGTCAATAATAAATGGGATGGGGTAGGGGAGGGAGGGAGGAAGAGAGAGAGAGAGGAGAGAGAGAGAGAGAGAGAGAGAGAGAGAGAGAGAAACCTGTACTGTTCATCCAGCCAAGTCACTAAAGATGCAAATGAGAAAACCAACATTCCCTGCGAATGGAGATTCCTCCATGTATTGTCCAGAATGCCCCGTTTACAACAAATATTATGGAAAAGCAGCATAATTGGAAAGTTTATCCAATACACAGTAAAAGGGAAAAAAAGCATCAATAGAAATTGTCTGAGTGGAACCAGATGTTTATTCTAACAGACAAAGCCTTCAAAACATCTATTGTATTGAATGCTTTTAAAGAAACAAAGGAAGCCATGTTTAAAGAATTAAAGGAAAATATGACATGAATCACCAAATAGAGAATATCGGTAAAGGGAGAAATTATTTTAAAAGAACGAAATGGGAATGCCCGGTTTACTATGCAGCAACTGGAAATAAAAACAAATTTCCTGGAAAGGGACTCAGCAAGAAGGTTTGGTCTGGCAGGAGAATCTGCAGTTTTTGAGGACATAATAGACATGAAGAAATTGAAGGCCAGTGGAAAGTGAGGGAAACCAACAGTTCCTCCAACACTGTGGGCCAGCACGAGGCTGCCAACATGTGTAGTGGAAGTTCCAGGAAGAGAAGAAAGAGGGAAAGAAAAAGAGCAGAAACCACTCAGAGAAACATGGCTGCACTCCCAACGTGTGTTTTTCTCGAAAGCAAACACTTTAACCCTACCTCCAAAAGCATCACAAACTAGGCAGTAAGATCATGCTCTTGAAGTATCATACCTTACTGCTGAAATCCCAACCTTGAAATAATAAGTATCCTATAAGAAACCACAGTGACAGTCAGAACTTAGATCTTTTCAGAAGCCATAAATCAATGAAATAATATTTAACATGCTAAAAAAAAATGGAACAACAAATTTTTTTCATAGCCATCAAAACTATCTTTTAAAAATGAAAGTGAAATAAACACATTCCCTGAAAACAAAAGTTTGTTGATGTTTTCCCCCCCTTGCAGACCTGCCATGGGAGCTGGGGTAATAGCTAGGGTAGAGCACAGGTCTCCCAGGTGCTGGTGATGTAGGCAGGCAGACAGGGGGGACCCACGTGGCAATAAATTGCCCTAAGGCTGTCCAAAATCACCTTTTGGAACCAGAAACCAAGACTTGATAAGACCTTCATCAACAATAAACCCTGAGGGAGAAACATGGATGCAACCTTTTTTCTGCCCAGCCCTTAATCCAGCTACATTACAGGACAGAAGATCCAGCAGGAACAGGTCAAGAAAAGGAGATTTTCAAAGAAGACCACTCCCAAAGTCTACTCCCTTGGCAATGGCCCTAGCAACGTATGTTGAAGCCCCATATGGGGAGTAGCTTGGGGAGAAATCTGTAAAAAGCCGTCCTGACCAAAGGACGGTACTCACATGCTGCCTGGACATTCATGCTGCCTGGGTGCCCATGCTGCCTAAGCCTGCGTGGCCAAGCACATGTGGTGCCCTAGCACGTGTGTCGCCTGCATCTCCCCTCTTGAGATGTGTACTCTCTCTCTTGCTTTCCCTCCTCCTTCCCCTTCCTAAAACCTCCATAATAAAACCTGTTTTATTTCACTGCTCGTTGACTCCTGAAAATTCTTTTTCTGTGAGGAAGACAAGAACCCTGAGGAAACCCTGGGTAAGGCCTAGGACTGACTTTTCCTTTCCTGCAAAGAGCAATTCCTCGCTCCAGCCTGAGTCTGTGGCTCCCCGAGAAATCTAGGGTAGTGGGGGTAAACTCCCGTTCCCAGAGATCAAGTGGACATCAGGTGTGACTTGGACGGCCACCTCGTGGGGCTGGTGGTGCTCAGGCCCACGCCGCAGGGGCTCATCACAGACTTTATCAGTCCTTAGCCTGCCCAGCGGGTCCCGGACGGCAGAGGCGGCTGGGGAGAAAGCGACCATCTCTCTCCCCTTCCGGCCTCACATGAGCCACCCGTGAGGCCCACCTACATCACTGGTACCCAAGTTGATCCTGAGAATGCAAGGCACCCTGGACAGTGAGGTGTGCACGCTAGAAAGCAGGAGGTCCCAAGGGAAATCCCTTTGCTCCCAAGGAAACATGCATGAGGTCCCCAGGTGGCAGTGAAGAGCACCAGTGAAAGAAATCACACAGGTAAGCATGAGTGGACACTTTCCCTGCTCTAAACTGACCCAGAAGGCAGCTGTAGCACCAGGGTAAGAAATTACAATCAGAGGCTGGAGCAACAGTACAGTGAGGAGGGTGTTTGCCTTGCATGCAGCCAATCTGGATTCGATCTCAGGCATCCAGGAGTAATTCCTGAGCACAGAACAAGGAGTAACCCCTGAGCACTGCCAGTTGTGCCTCCCAAAAAAAGAAAGCACTGATTCTACACACATACTTACATTTTTCAAACTCTACCCATTTCTGATTGACCTTAATGAATGAGCATCCTGATACAGACGACCAGTCACAAAACTATAGGGACTCAGCATGTCAGGCAAACCACTTTTGCTTACTTTTCCTCTGAAACAAAATCCTAGCTTAGTAACCATCACACAATTTCAGGCCCCAAAATTGATGCATTTTTTGGAAACTAAAGGAATGATTGGGTGGAGGGTGGGTGGTGGGTTAATTGGGCCTTGTGGTTCTGATCAAGAGGACCTTGAGCTTTGAGGCAGTCTGGGCCTTTTTGCTTAGCTCTGTTATGTCGTCGGTCTTCTGTGTCTCTGTATCTTAACCAAAAGAGGCAAAATCAATCAACTAATCAATAAATAGGAGGGATTCCTAGTGCAAACTGTGTAGCTCAGTTAATAACTTTATATGGCTTCCCCCGTGCTAACCAACAAGCCAAGGATATGATCAGTAGAAGATGCTTTTGGGTTTGGGGTGGTGCAGGGAATATTCCGGTTTCCACATCTTTTCTGCTCACTTTTTCTGCAAAAAATCTAAAGCTGTATACCAGAGTGATAGCACACTGGGGAGACTGCTTTATTTCCACACAGTTGACCCAGGCTCAGTCCCTGGGATCCCATATGATCCTCTGAACCCCGCCAGGAGTAATGCCTGAGTACAGAGCTAGGAGTAAACCCTGAGCAAAGTTGTAGCCCAAGATCTGAAATCAAGTACAAATAACACTACTTCTAAAAAAAGTAAGTTTTTATAAATTTTTTAAGGGTTAAAAAAAAAGTTTTCAGGGAACAGGAGCAACTGCACAGTGGGTAGGACATTTGCCTTGCACACGGCTGACCCAGGCTAGATCCTGATGGTCCCCTGAGCACTGCTAGGAGTAATTCCTTAGTGCAGAGCCAGAAGTAACCCTGAGCATTGCTGGGTGTGACTCAAAAAGAAAAAAAAAAGTTTTAGAAGAAAACAGAAACTAAAAAAAGATAAGAAATCACTATCACTATCTTCCCATTCATCATCTATTTGCTTGAGCGGGCTCCAGTAACATCTCCACATGTCCTGTCTCATGCTAGTAGAGCCCAAGGGCATCTGCTTGCTCCAGGAACATAAAGAGCCACAAACCATTATATTAGGTCATGGGAATGAACTAATATAATTGTTACTGGTATTTGGCATATCAAATACGACACGGGCATCTTGCCAGGCTTGCCGTGTGGGTGGCATACTCTTGTAGTCACCTCCAAAATAGCATTTATTGATGAAATGCCTCTTTTAAATGCTTTTGTTTTTTTTTTTTTTTTTTGCTTTTTTTGGGTCACACCTGGCAATGCTCAGGGGTTTCTCCTGGCTCTGCACTCAGGAATTACTCCTGGTGGTGCTCGGGGACCATATGGGATGCCAGGGATTGAACCCGGGCCGGCATGGGCCGGCCGCCATGCAAAGCAAACACCCTACCGCTGGACTATCGCTCCGGCCCCTGTTTTTGTTTTTATAAACAGTTACCTCCAGAGGATGCAGAGAGGCCTGGTGTGAAGTGTGCATTTTTGCTTGCTCTGTGATCATTTGACAAACGGCCTCGCCTCTGGAAGCCTGGACTTCCTCAGCCCTGGCATGAGACTGGCAGGGCACCAGGAAGATTCAGGGAGATGATGTATGGAAAGTCTCTCTCTCCAGCATCTGGCTCTTAATGGGCCCTGATAGTGTTCACTGGAGTTGCCGACAAGAAGCCACTCAGCTGCCTGCAACACTGGGGCTGCTCGTGTGCCAGTAGGGATGAGGGATTGTGAGGGCTGATCTAATGCCACTGTTCGGCCTGTGTGCTCCAGCCTGGCAGAGTGCCAGCCAAGGGTCCGATAAACAAGTTTCTGCCATCTGTCACTCTGCGATCAGTTTGCTGAGTATTATGTGGCAAGTGCTGGATTAAGCGCTGTTATCTGTATTGTCACATCTAATCCCATTATTCTGTTTTCCAGGTTTTGGTTTTGCTCCTGTGGTGGGTACTCACAGCAGTGTTGGGAAGTGCCATTCGGGAGCATTCCCAGGACCTCGAAGCCTGGCCTGTGGCAGGCAGGTGAGTCACATCCCCAACACTAAAACTTAAAGGTCCCAAACAAAATAGTTTGAAGCAAATCAGTGTGTACCACAATGCCAAGAGAAGAAAAGAAGACCTGTGTGTCACCCCGTAACTGTATGTAGTTTGGGTTCATTTTTATCCAGTTAGGTGCCAAAGCATCACTTACCATGCAGTAAGTTAAATTCATGCAGTTCTTTTTCGACATTCACCATAAAAGTCTCAACTCACAGGAAGACAAAGGCCAGAAGAAAAATTAGATCATTTAAAGGAACCATCTCATCACAGCAAAATTTCATCACACAGAAAAGGAAAATGAAGGCAGCCAATGGCCAAACTAAATTTCCCAGTGAAAAAATCTCTTGGAAAGTCTCTTTCCCTTTGGAACAACTTTTTGGTTTCTTTATTCAGGGTTTAGGCCACACTAAGGTACCCAATGGTCCATGTGTTAGCCAAGCAGGAAAAACACTTACCAATGATGAATTAATTTAGTTGTGTTTGAATGTGGCCTCCAGACAAATGCACTCAAGGAAGATTTGTTTAAGTTTGGCCTTTTGGTGAGAACAGTGGTTCTAAGTGTTGAATGTGTTGGGGACAGAGCGCCAGTAATTTGAAATAAAGAAAATGAATCTTGAATCCTCTTCCTGCCCTTGAACAGGCAGATAACTGTTCTGATAACTCAAACTTGCAGGGGAAAGGTGGGAACTGTTACTTGAGGGGTCAGTGCCAAGTGTGAGGTGAGAATTGGCGTCTATAAATAGTCTGAATGGTCTTATTTCTTGGGGAGAATATCGCCGATAATGTGCAAAACTGGTGCAGTGCCTTCCGTTAAGATGTGCCTGTTTGTGCATGTGGGGAGGGGAAGCCTCTGCAGACAGTTTTACAGAGCTTACAGGCATGCACGATTTTCCAAACCTAGGTTTATCCAGGGCATGAGTCATTGGCAAACACTTCCAGACAATATTTGGTTATCGAGTGCTATTGATCTAGTAGCGTAACAAATTGATTCATGCTAATCAATTTGGGCTCAGGCATCAGGTTTGATTCCCAGTACACCAGTTTTCCGCTAGCAACTCCCATTGCATCCCTGGAGGCCTGCAGCACCCCCTGGACAACTGCTTAAGGAAGATGGAGTAAAGACTCAGAGGAAAATCTCAAATCAGTCTCCCTTTTAGGAGGAAATAGGTTGACCTTCTCCTGATAAAGAGGTTAAATTCAGCCACTAATCCCAAGAGGCCTTGCAGTTCCCTGGGGAAACTGCAGACACAGAGCCCAGAGATCGCCAAGACTGCAGTGGGGTCTGGGAAGCCGCTGAGCCCAGACTTATGGGGGCATCCATATGTGCAGGGGCTAGAACATGTGGGGCAGCCCTAAGCAGATTCTGGGTGGCTGTAGATACGGTTTTTACGGTTTAACAAAGTCTGTTTCCCATACAACCTGACTGGGAAGGGTGTGAGAGAGTATGGAGTGGGGAGCAGACCAACAGGCACTTCCAAGGGGGGCCATGAACTGCTGAGCACAGACACTGAGGAATGCCCTTCCATGGGCCTAACTCACTCAGCTGCACCTAAGTGACCTGCTTTTCCCTTGCTTCCTTCTTGTCTCTCCTCTGGCCTGGAGTGAGGACACCTCTGCAGGGGTCAGGGTGAAGGGTCTCTGTTAGGGTGTCTCCGTCCTTCCCACTTTGGGAGGTTTGCAGTCTCTCTCCCCTCCCGGCCTTTATTCCCTCCCTCCCTCTCCCTCTCCTCTTCTGCCCCCTCTTTTCTCTCTCCGCCTCTCTTTCTCTCTCCCTCCCTCTCCAAGGCTTTGCAGACGTCTCCAGATTCTACATCTCTCATTTTTCTCACTTGAAAATTTCCATTTCTGCTCCCGAGGCATATTTTGTTTGTCTGAGTTCCTCAGGGTGTATTTGAGTCCTTCTGAGTTCTCTTGCCACCTGGATGCATCTGACTTGCCCTGCCCCCTCCCCTGAGTCTGCATAGAGCAGTTCTGAACTCGTGCTATAGGGAGCCTCTGACAGACTGTCCTGGGCTTGTGATCACACCCAGCCCCTGCCCTTGGAGCTCCCCAGAGCTCTAGCTGCAACTAGAGACCTAAGAGATAAGATGGTTCAGAAACTGAGTACAGAGTAGAGATGGTCCAGGGACCAGAGACTGAGTACAGAGTAGAGATGGTCCAGGAGCTGGAGACCGAGTATGGAATAGAGAGATGGGCGGACCATTTTCTCCTGGTCCTGTCTCCAGTACCAAATCTCAATTTGTTTCAAACTTAACCTTAAAAAAAAAAAAAAGCTTCAGTAATATAATTTCTCTTTCAGTTAGTCTAAAGCTAAACTTCAGAGGAGGTTGTTCATGCTCAGAGTTATTGACATTCCTGTCTAAGGAAAAGGCCGTGTTCAGTTGAACTGGTCAAGGGCTGCCGAGAAAGGCTGGTGTCGGCATCTTCTGCTTCCGTCAGAACTGTGGGTGATAGTGGATAGGGCACCTGACGGCAGGTCATCTCCACACCCTCTGGGCAGATCCGTCTCTCACTATGGCTGCCTGCATTCTGCACCCCTGCCTTTGAAAAGGTCACTGAACCTCCTCCGACTTTCACTTTGTGTTATCTGTCAAATAACATTATGCAACATTGTCCAGGTTCTTTTTTTTTTGCTTTTTTTTTTAAGTTTGCTATGAACCATTTTGTTAGTGTATGTTCAAATCCATGTCCACCGCCTTCAGGAAAAGTGTCTAACTACAGTCCTCCCTCTCCAGCCTGGTCCAGGCACATTTGCTATGACTCAGTTATTAACTAAACTTCGCCTTTATATGGTCTGTGAAAGTAAAATGTTGGCTCGAGCTGCTGCCCTATCTCCCCATACCACCCCCTCATGAGTAATCCCAGACAGTTGTGAAACAGTGGGTTGTCATACAGTTGGGTTTCCCTGCAATGTAGACTCCCAGAGTGTTCACGTGCTGTGTGTTCAGGCCTGTTTCAGGACCGTGGTCCCTGCTGTCTTTCTAAGAATCCACATCCTGGTACCAGATCACAGGCTTCTCTGAAGTGGGTTCTGTTAGTGGTTAAAAAATAATATGGAAAATGGAAACTTTGAAGAGGGTTCTCTGGCAGAGCTGGGCGAGCTCCCTCTCTGTTGCTGATAATTATCTGTGAAGACCTCTGGTGCTCCCTTGATGAGTTTCTCCAGGTTTCAAAGAAACTCATTCCTCAGCTGCTTGAAAGGGAACAAGGTTGTCAGCCACCGAGGTTGCTGGGCTTAAAATAAAAGGCTGGGAAACTCAGTGCAAGCAAAAAAGCCTCTGACAATGCCTGTGAGGACAGAGTACTAACACCATCTTCCTTGGCCCAAAAGGCCCCTCTTGTGGCCAAACAAGCATCCCTGAAGCTTTGTCTTTTGAACCGTCCATATGGTGATGGGAAAGCGATCAGGAAACGGGACCCTGAAACCACACGAACAAACAGAATTCTAAATATTCAAAGGAAAAGGGCCCTATGATATCTTCTAGCTCTGTCTCATTTCTGGGATGGAACCTTATCGGAGAGGGAAGAAGACTCATCAAAGATCATTGAATAAATGAGTGTCAGGCCCCAGGTTAGAAATCTTGTCTCCAATCTCTGTTCTTTTCTTAGACCAAGCTAGAATTTTGTCAGACACAGATCTGGAAATTTTACCTTTAAAAAATATGACCAGGGGTCCACAGAGGTAGCGCAGGTGTTACAGTGCTTGTCTTGCATGCACCAATAGATTCCCCATAAGTACACGATCCCTGAACACGATCAGTGATCCCTGAACACAAAGCTGGGAGGAAGCCCTGAGCACAGTCAGGCGTGAGCTCCCCCAGGCCCCACCAAGAAAACCCTAAAAAATATGACACGCCTTTGCTTGAGAATCCTCCTCGTCATCATTTATGTGCATCCACTTGTGTGTTGGGGTGGGGGCAGGGTGTTTCATGGTATGTGTGTGTGTATGTGTGTGGGGGTAGGAGGTTCATGGTGTGTGTGTTGGGGGCTTTTACAGTGTGTGTTGGGGTAGGTGGGTTTCACGGTGTGTATGTGTGTGTGGGGAGCGGGGGGTTTCATGTTGTGTGTGTTAGGGGTGGGTGGGTTTCACGGTGTGTATTTGTGTGAGTTGGGGTGGGGTGGGTTTCACGGTATGTGTATTGGGGTGTATTGGTTTCATGGTGTGTGTATGTATTGGGGGTTGGGGTTTCATGTTTTGTGTGTTGAGGGTTGAGGTCATGGTGTGTGTGTGTGTTGTGTGTGTGTTTGGGGATGGGTGGATTTCACTGTGTGTGTGTTGGGGGTTGGGGTCGTGTGTGGGGGTGGTCGGTTGTGTGTTTGGGGTTGGGTGTGTGTTGTGTGTGTGGAGGTGGGGGGTTAGTGTGTGTGTTGGGGGTTGGGGTTTCACGTTGTGTTGGGGGGTAGGTAGGTTTCATGGTGTGTGTGCGTGTGTGTGTATGTGTTGTGTTGGGGCTGGGATTTGAGGGGATGCTCATAGCCCCTGAAGAGTCGTCACCACTTCTGATGGACTCCATAGCAGAAGCACTTGAACACACCCGTCCACTCCATCCTCTCAAGGTATCTGAGATCTTAATTGATATCATCATCTCTCTGCATGCCACCTGATTAAAAATAACCCTGAAACATGCTCCACTCCCAGAGCACAGCAGGGAATATGACACGGGGAAAAAAAAACAAGAAGAAGAAGAAAGCACTCTGGGGTCGAATGAAAACCATGGGCTCCGGCAATGGGGCTGGAAGCTCTTCCTCTCATTTTCCAGCAACAGAAAAGCAAAGAATTAGTAGGAAGTTTGGTGGGTCCTGCCATAGGGAGCACTGCAGTTGCATGGACACTTGGGAAGCAGAATCATTTGAAGAACACCCTGCAGGGAGGAGGTGCTGGAGGCAGGAGACCCCAGGACACAAACCCCACCCCCTGCAGCTGTGCCCAGGCCCATGTTACCCATTGCTTGCTGCAGTCCAGCAGGGGGCTCCATGAGTGAGGACCCGGTAGCTCTGCTCAGAATAGACTCCACAGAGGTGCAAGGGAGGAAGCAGGGAAACCAGTTGGGTGGCTTTTGTCACATTCAAATAGCAAGGATGGTTCTCTTGAGGGTGTGCCAGTGGGTGGCATATTTTGAAGACAAAACCAACATGCCTTGCTGATAATGGGGTCATGAGAAAATGAGAGAAGTTGGCCTCAGTATTTCATTCTGAGCAGTTGGAGGGACAGAACCAACTAGTTGCTTCATGGGTTATTTTTCCTTCCCACAAGGACCTCTTAGAAGATTTAGAGGGCAGGGAAGAATTTGGGTTTGACTCCAAGAGAGATGTCAGCATTTGAGTAGAATGTCACCAGGGGAGCCTTGGGTGGAGGCACTAGTGTGCCGTGATTGTGTCCCGAGATCTTCCTCACGAGATTCTCACCCCTTGCCTGTAACTCAGTGGACATTGTGGGAGCAGAAGAGCAGACACGAGTGCAGGACTCAGATACCACCTGCACTGGGCGGGCATAGCGTCCTCCCAAAGGCCCTGCCAGTGTGGTGGCAGTGGCGACCTGAGACCCCCTGGAGAGGCTCCAGTTGTATCTTAGTTGACTTGGGTGGGGGAGAGCAGGGCTTCTCATTCCTGGTTGCATCGGAACCAGTCAGGGCATGTCCAGAGGCAACTTTCAGGGTGCGTCTCCAACATCTGCAGCAGAGACATGGCTAATGGTGGAAGGGTTGATCCCACAGAGCAGCCGCAGGAGAGAGAAGTAAACATATGTGTGCTGGTCCCTCTTCTGTGTGTCATGAAGAATTCACCGGGAACCTTACTCCTAGGGAGGGCAGTGCTTCATTCTCACAGGACCCCCTGGCGTCAGCGGGAGTCTTCTTCGGATAGACATTCCATGGCAGTAGCACTTGAACACACCCGTCCACTCCATGAGTTGTAGAGCAGAGTCACACTGAGCTGAAAATGGGACCTGGTGGGCGTGGTCCACCTGGAGATGTGGACCAGTGAGTGGTCACAGGCCAGGGGCCGTGTTCAAATGTCCACAGCTCAGTTCTGGGTTTATGTGGGATCAGGACAATGGTTTCTTGGTTCCAGTGTGGGTCCTCCCCAGCCTAGGAAATGAGGTACAAATGGAGGCTTTTTACTTCCTCAAGGCCCCTGCCAGCCCTCATCAACCCTCCTTGTGTCTGCACACCCGTCCCACCCACCCTACCCGTGCCTCACTCCAGAGAGGCCTTTTTACTCCAACAGTCCTGAGGCACTGTCCATTGGCCTGCAGAGACCCCTCTCCCTGGAAAAGCCCACAGGCCTTGGCCCTGGAACACTGTAGGACCCTCAGTTCCTGCCCTGGAGTGCATTCCCTGGAGAGCCTCCCTTCATCCTGGCTCGAGTCCACTCTGGTCTCACACAGGGCAGCTTCTCATTGTCTACCTTCATGACTCTGCCACCTGGAGCAACAGGGTCTCAGTTTGTACCTTGCCACCCTCATCACCTCAACCAGCAGCTCACTGCCTCATCACCGCAGCTATCAGCAAGTCTGGGGAAGAGATGGAGCTTCCCTGGGGACCCTCAGATGCCCCCTCTCCCTTCTCAACAAGGCAGTGGGTGTAGGAACAGGCAGCAGAAAAGAGTGAGCATGTCTCAAACCGTCCCTACCTTCTTAGCCAAGGGCTCGAACTTGCCACTGGGCAGAAATGTCCCTCTACTGAGAATCGACCAGTACACATCCCAAGCTGGTCCCCTCCCTCAGCAAAGAGCCAGACAGCGCACAGGTCAGCTCTATAACCTCTCGTGGGAATTTGTCCCGGCCAGACTCAGAACCTCTCTACCTGAGTGCCAGGGGCTCAACTCTCCTTCCTGTTCGGGCCATGCAAAAAGTGGGATTTGGGTTATGTCAGTAAAGGCAAGATACTTTCTCTGGCCTACACAAGTCACCTCCCCAGGGAGCCCTCCATCCACCCAACAACAAGCATAGTCAAAGGAACAGAGCTTGTTAGTATGGCGAGCACAAAGGGATGTTCTGAGCTCAAAGACAATGCCCAGGAAAGCCCAGCGGTGTAGGAAGGAGAATCCCATGGTGTTGGGTGCTCAGCTGAGAGCCCACAAGCCCTCGATATGGCTGTGGGCAGTGGGTCCTGGTTTCTGAGTTAATCATCTGCAAACAGGAGGGAGCCACTTCCATCCAGAGACAGCCCAGGACAGTGACACCTGGCGCACCTGCTCCTGCCTGTGGTGTCAGGCAGCAGAACATCTCTCCGCACGGCATCTGTAAATCCCAAAGCGTTCTGCAAAGCCTGAGACTGGGTCTTGGCCAAGGTATGGCGGCTGCAGATGCGCCAGCATCTTTGCTGCCGGTGCTTGCATGGAACACAGCAAGCTTGGCTTTCACCTCTGGACCCGCTTGCACTTACTTTGCAGCCAAGCTCTGAAAGTGGAATCCCAGCTTTCTCGCCTGCCTCATTATTGCTGCTGGTCTGTCTTCTCCCCACTACACCCAGGCTGGGACCCCTTGAAGGACAGTGTGCTCCGTGGCTATTTAATTCACCACCTTGTCTCTTAGAGCAGGCCAGGGGATGGAAGGTGAATGTTTCAAGCTCTGGGGGCTATGTGGTTACCACACTAACGCAGCATGTTTCCAAAGCAGACATTGGGAGGAGCTAGCTCTGTGAAGTGGCCCGACAGCAGGACCCATGGCCCCTCTTTGACTCTGTCCAGCAGGTATTCCTGGAGAGTGCCAGCATTAAACAGCTGAAATATGTTTCTCTGCTGACGAACATAACCATGGCCGGAGTTTTGCCTCCAAACCTGGTATCTTGGCTAGAGAACCAGACTCTAAAAGCCCTGGGACCAGCGCCCAGAAACTCAGCGTCAACCAGAATGAAGAGCTAGTGGAAAAGGGAGAGGGGGGGCCCGGGAGCAATGTCGAGGAGCACTGGGTGTGTGTGAGCAGAGACAGGTGGTACTCACTCAAGGCCCAGAGAAATGCAAGCGTTACACTCCTCCAGCATGGACTTTGTACAGGATCTCTGGATCTGGATGAAGAATAATGGTTCCATCATGACTCTAAACTTGGACGAAGGCTGCCTCTCATGCCCTCATGCCCTCTCATGACTCAACTAAGGACACACTGTTTGAGGTAAGAGTTCATGGCGCAAGGTGATCACTTGTTTAGGTCCAGCTAATTTTCATCTAGGGGTCCTGTGGAAGACAGTCTCATTCAAAACACATGCACACACACACAGCACACACACACACCCGATTCAAACCTTTTCAAACCATGAAATGTGGGACCAGGGAGATGACTGATAGCCTGGAGCTCCTGCTTTACATGTGGGAGGCCCATTTTGATGCCTGCGTAGATGCTGTGAGCACTGTTCCAAGAGCAGTCCCTGGGCACTAAGTTGGGAGGAGTCCCTAAGCATTGCTCACCTGGCTCTAAAACCAAAAATCCAAACAGTAAAAGCCCTGAATTCTGCCATCTGATGGCGTTACCTGGAACCATACTGAACGTGTTTATTCCCCCATTTGTGTGTGGAGCCAACATAGACAAAGCATCACTTTCCCCTTCCTACCAAGGGACTACAACCTCAGGAAGGAGCAGCAATGGACATCTGGGCTGGGCAGTGCAGGGAAGTGGGGGCAGGCATTCTGTGCTCGTCTAATTGGATGGACGGACATGGAGCCCCACACCAGCCTCCGCCCACCAGAGAACTTGAGGGCAGGGGTCTCAGGTGTGCTCTTCTATAAATCAAAGCAACCCTCCTACCATACTGCAGGGGAGTCACTGCCCATCCTCCCTGACAGAAGGCCTTGGGCACCCATGGGTCCTGCATGAGACATGGGAGCCAAACACTCGGCCTCTTGGGCTTCCGCCTCACCTCACCCAGCCAGCTAGGTGCAGAAGTCGCATCCCTGTGGTGTTGGGGAAGGAGGTAGCTGAGTCCTCATGGATCCCCCTTTCCTGTCTCTCAAATCAGGCTTGTGCAGAATCTAGAACATTCCCAGCACCTCTCACCTCTTCTCCTGCATGCCCACGCTGGCCACTTGCTTCCCCAGAGACACCTCTGTCTTACATACTAGATGTTCGTTCTCATACTTGGCGGCTGTGGAAATGATCTTGGAGTGCCAGATGTTAACATGGGGACCCCCCACCACCACACTCTGTGCCTCTGAGTGGTTGAATTGGTCACGTTCCTAGCAACATGCTAGTGCAGGTGGTCTTGGCGCCATGACAGTGTCCCATTTTCTGAAAGGGCATCATTGTTTGCAGAAGGAGGTTTACACATCTCCTCTGTGGGAACCGGCAGACTGTGACTCCAGTCACTTTAATAAAGGAGTCACGGGAAATCTCCACTTCTCTCTTCCTCTGGTATTTGCACGGCCTTCAGGGGACCATTTTAATTAAGTGATTCGTGCACTAACACCTGTTCGCTCCGGTGGGCCGTGATGCTCCAAGAGAAATTGGGTGAGAGCCAGATCTCACTGTTCCTGGAAGTCCCTCGAGAAACACAGATGACTAGAGGAAAGGCAGCAAGGCCCACTCCTGGGTGGCCAGGGCCACTGAAAGGGGGCCAATGAGGAGGCGCATGCAAAAATGACCCTACCATGAGTCCCAGGATCCAGGCCCCTACGAGCATAGGCAGGAGGAGATGCAGTGGACAGGCTGAGTCCCTGCTCCTTCACAGGCGTGAGTTCACATTTAGGCTGGTGTCAGCATGGGGAAAGACAGAGAGAGAGAGAAATCCTAAGCCTAGCACTTCACCTTCCTCTGCAGGACCAAGGCCAGTTGGCCGGCACAGCCCCATCCCCACATTGCCCAAAGGATACCGTCCCCTGGCCCCCCATTATATGCCTGGCATAGCCCCTACCAGCGATGGAAGAAAACACTCCTCCTAGTGGAGTGTTTTCAACAGTGGAGCCAGAGACCACCACAGCCACCCCGGGGAGCGGAGGAGGGGGGGTTTCTGTCAGCCCTGGGCACCCCACAGAGCTGAGCTGCAGTGGCCACTTCAGAAACCGGAGCCCATGCCAAGTGCCAGGAATACCCCTGAGCAATGGTCCCAGCGACCCCGCCCATAGGCTGATGTAGTTCCCATAATGGGACTGCATCAACCAGGCCCACCTACCCCAGTACCAGCACCTTCGCCCAAGTGTCCACTGCTCAGAGAGGGTCCCTGCAGGAGCACTGTGGGACTCTGGGGGCACTTCCTCCAGGAGTGCAGAGCCATGGAAACCACCTTGTATGTGGGACCACCTGCCTGCATCCTCCCCCAGCAGCCTCAACACCTCCCCCCATCAGAGCAACCGTCAAAGGAACTTCTCACGATGTCTTCAAGAACTTCTGTGATGTCTTCATCTTCAGGGACGTGCTGGGATCATGGGCTCACCAGAGCCAGGGATGTCCCTAAGGAGAAAGATTCAGTGGTCTCAATTTTTTTAATCAAAGAAGTTTGAGTTTTATTTATTTTTTATTTTTTGGTTACTTTCCCCAAACTGGAAATTAAGTCTGTTCTTAGTACTCAAATAGATGCAGAATTGTTTTTCTTTTTAAGGAGATGCTATCTCTCACTGATTAAATTGGCAACAGGAAATAATTTTGAATGCACCTGGTAAGTCCCAACACAGGGCTCTCTGGGCTTTGCTGCAACTTTTCTTGAGGAACAGTTGACTGAGGTATTCTTGCCACCCTCTGGCAGCGCCACATCTGTGAGTGGTCTGGGGGCTGCTGCTCAGAGCACACAGTTTCACTGCACTGCACAAGTTTGGTTGTTGTGTGCTGGGTATTGGGTGTGGGGACTGCCAGGCAGTGTTAGGAGACATGGGGACCTTGCCACGAGGCGCTCAGTCAACTGGGGCTGAGGCTACAGAGTTGCTTGGGCTCTTTGTGTGTGTGTGGGGGGTTTGGGGAGTAGAGGGCAGGGGGCACCAGAGCAGCTCGTTGTAGGACTATGTCTGGTGGTTCTCAGGGGTCTACATGGTGGCAGGGTATTTTGGCCTTGGGTTCTCGGTGGCACAAGACAGCCACTGAGCTGTCTCTGTAGCCCACTGCAGAATTCTTTTGCTGTCGATTGGTTTTTGTGCTATACCTGACCATGCTCAGGAATTATTCCTAGCTGTGCTTGAGGGAGGGGGTGCAAGGCATTTGCTACAGCCAGGATTGAACCTGGGTCTGCTGAATCCACAACAAGTGCCTTACCACTATTTCTCCATCCTCTCACTGCAAAATTATATCACTATTTTACCAGAATTTTACCACTGTCTCTTGGCCATCCCACATTGTAGAGGTAGTACAGAGACATTTGTCTCTCCAGCCCCCGCACTGCAAAATTTTAGTAACTCGGAACTTTCTGTGATGTGGGAAGTCTCCAAGTGTGACGCCTAAGACCTGGTTAAGTTCCGCTATATCAACATGATGATCCTAGAAAGGCTATTTCATAATGTGGAAAGAATTCATCACTCATGAAGAAAATGGTATGGAGGTTCGGAGTACTTTCTCTGCGTTAAAGTATCTGAAAATGGACCAGAGAGATTATACAGCAGGGAGGGTGCTGGCCTTGTATCTGGCAGACTTGGCTTGGATCCCTGGCAGCCCATGGTCCCTGGACCCTGCTAGGAGTGATCCCTGAGTGCAAAGCCAGGAGTCAACACCAAGCACCACTGGGTGTGGCCTGAAAGCCAAGAAATAAATAAAAAGTATCTGAAAGTGTTGCAACAGGCTCACCCAAGCATCAGTCAGCAACGTGGGGGCTGGGAGCGTGAATGACTCTACTTCCCTACTACTTCCCTGAGCGGGGCCCTTCCTATTGCTAGTTTTTCCCATGGTGAACCTGTGCTATTTGTGTCTGTGTAAGAGCTAGGACAGTTTCGGTCTCCACATTTTGGGTTTAGGGTGATCGATGAAGGTCGTTTGTTGCCTGATCCAGCCACTCCCTTAGGGGCTTGCCACCCGCCTCTCCCCTTTTCTGGGCCTCTTCTCCTGCTCACCTCAGGCAGCACTCATAGGCTTGACCGAGCTTAGCCACATCTGACACTCCCTCTGAGATTGTCTTCCAATGAAGGGGTGGACACCACAGTCTGGGGTCTGACTGCCCTGAGTTGACTCCAGAGGGATGGGCAGAGGCCATGTGGAAGCACAGTCTAGGCCTAAACTTGGCCCAAGGAGCTGGCCAGGATGGGGAACGGTGAGGGGGACCGAGGCAGTGGCTCCAGGGGGAAAGCCCCTTTCAGCGCCTCTCCCCCATGAAATACTGGAAAAGATAAATGATAAAATGAAGCACCAGAAAACTCACCATCTCTTTCCCTATCTTCGGGCTTTACCAAAAATGTGGGCACAGGAAACCTGACCCAGCGGTTCCAGGAGAAAATGTGACCTCCCAAACAGAGCCAGAGCCGGTCAGGCCTGGCCTGCCCAGCCCAGCAGCAGGGAGGGGACAGAGAGGGCGGGCCCAGGTGCAGCCAGTGGAGCAATTGCAGCCTTCAGGCTTGTGGCTTATAAAGGGCCGCCACGGGTGGCTGCAGCAGGCTTCTCCCCTGGCTGCCACTCCATTTCCAGGGGACAGCCCATGGCAGGGGGAGCTCAGCGCCTGGAGCTCCGTCCTTCTGGTCCATCTGGCTATCCTGTGGTCCACAGGCTTAGCCACGCCGTGGGCACCCCCCCAGCCCCCCACACCCACCTGACAGCAGGAGGTAAGTGCTTAGGAGAATCTGGAGCTGAGGCAGGAGCGGCTCCTCTCGAGCTGGCCTGGGACCAACGGGAGTGTCTCAGGGAGCCCTTTGCCCTTGCACACAGGTCCCTTACAGCCACAGCAGTCGCAGGCTTGCAGTGACCTTCCTGGCTCCTCAGATTTGGGGCACTCTTCGTTGGGAGGGCTGGATCATGTGTGCAGTTCAGGGCAATCGTTTGGCGACACTGGACCCCCCACTCCCAGCCCTGACAGCTGCTGGCGTCTTGTAGGCAGCTGTGGCCTGTGCCACTAACCGTGGCGTGGAATGGCACGCACAGGGAGTGGGGCGTGTCTAGCATCGGGGATCTCCAAAGCTCGGAAGTTGGGGTGTGCAGAGAAGGGAACACGTGAAAGGAGACTTGGCTGGGGCAGACAGCAGCTAGCCAGGTCACTGGGGCTCACACGAGCTGACATGTCGCTTTGTTGTGGCCTTCAGTACTGAAGGGACTCGGGCCCAGCCCCAATGTCCCCAGGGAGGCTCCATCCACCTTCCATCATCTTAGACCAGCCTCCCCACTCCTTCCTGTCTAGCTGGGGTCTATTAAGAATCAGTGCTGGCAGCTGAGCCGGGGTGCAGAGGAAGGAGGGGGCCTGGTGGAGAGACATTGACCACGAGTCCATGATGCTCCTCCAGGCCTCTCGGGACAACCCCTCCCCAATCTCTCCCGGAACCAGCCACACATGTGGCCTCCGGATCTCTCCCCTCACCCCAACACATGCCTGCACTGCTCTCAGGCCCACCAGATGTCCTAAACCAGTCTCTGGAACACCCCCAGTTTTCCCCTGATGTTACTTTCATAGCACTGTGGGTTATGAGATCCCATCTGGTTTATTGGCCCCTATGAGGGTTCAGCTGCTGACCTGAACCCTGTTCACAGAAGCTCAGTGTTGACGGAGAAAGTGGGGAGTCATTGCTGCTTGCTGCATGAGGGATGGGGTCCATGGCCACCCGCTTGCCCCCTTCTCCCCCAGTGTATTTACTCAGTACCTCTCAGAAAGGGACACGTGTTGGTCTAAAAGCTTCAGGAACCAGGAGCACCAAGAGCTCAGGCTCCCAAGGCAAGGAGAGAGCTCACTAGCCGAGCACTGCAGATGGGGCACATTGATTCTGGGGTGACACGGAAAAGGCAGCATGGCAGCTCAGTGGCTGGTGCCTCCAAAAAAGCAAGAAGTGGGGGGAACCCTGGCCCTGGGGCTCAGCCGAAGGGGTACTGCTTCTCACCATGCTGGGGTCTCTGCAGTAAATCCACTTTCAGGACACTCAAGTGGCCCCTCCTTCAGGGTTTCATTTCCTCATGGACCCCACCCCGCCCTGTGCAGACTCCCCTTGACTTGGTTCACCTGCCGTTCTGCTTTTTGGGGTGTCATTCCCAAAGAGCCTTGAGATCAGGGTGCCCCCGGCCTCTATCTCTGGGAGTGCTGAGCTGGCGCTGCCCTTACAGAGCGTCCGCAGTGATGCAAGGCAGAGACCATCCTGTAAGCCCCAAACAGAACCTTCCTCTTGGGAATGACTTGGGTGGTGATTTCGGGCACCTGGGGATACTATCAGATCCCTTGATATACCAACTACCCCAAATCACCCATCAAACTATACCCAAGAGAAAGGGACCACTTTCAGCTAACGAGGAAAACCTGTTACCTGAAACGGTATACCTGTAACCTCTCCTGATTGGAAGGGAAACCTCTCACTCAGGAGGCATCACTGAAAGCGTAATGGAAGCAGAGAATGTGTATGGAGGCAGGTGTGTTGGTTTTGCAGCATCACATACAGGGAAAAAAACACCACCAAAGGGAATCTAGAGGGAAAGAGTTCTCTGCAGGATTATATTTTTTCCTGGCAGGTATCTTAAGAGCTGACTTACTCTCTTAAACTAAAACACAGCCTCCTTGTTCTGAAGACAGGAGTCCCAGATCCCAGACTTGAGCCACTGCCGTGGGCAGAACCCCGACTCCTATGGCTTGAACAGGGCCCTCCTTGCACCCCTACCTGTCCTTGCTTGTAAGGTGTGTCACACCTTCTCGCCTGCATCTCTGGTCTCATCTCTCTTTGATTTGAGACTCCCGAGTTTATCTTAACTTTTAATCATGATATAAAAGTTATTCATAGTTTATTTTTGTCAGACATTATAATGTTCCAGCACTAGTCCTGTCGCCAGTGTCCACATCCCTCTTCCGGTGCCCCAGTCTGCCTCCAACCCCGCAGCCGGCCTCCTTGAAGACACATACACACAGGATTTCCTGCTTTCAGTGTTCATGGTCCTGTGAGTAGATCATTCCCACAGCTGTCCCACAGCCCTGCGCCGCTGGTGTGTCCTAGGGCCCTGCCCCTCCTGTTACCTCCTACCTGCCCCAACTCCCCCTCCATTCCTTCCCTGTTCTTCTAGTTCTGCAACCTAGAGACGGGGCATCTAGGCACTTCCCTTAGGGATCTGGCAGACCCTACCCTGTTCTGTCCACCATAGATGATTGAGATCACTGGGATTTGCCGTCCTTTGACTGGCTTCACTTAACATGAGGCCCCCTAGTTCCGTCCAAGCCTCAGAATGGTTTCAGCCTTCCTTGTAGCCGCATGGTGCTCTTGTGTGCCTGCTACACTCCTTCATTGTCCACTTGTCCCCCTGCTTCTGTGTCCTCGCTGTTGTGCTGAGTGCAAAGTCAGGAACCTCAGACTGTGAAGACAATGTCCAGGCGGCTCTGTGACTTTTTATTTTCAGGTTCACTTTATCTTGCCCTGTTCCCTTGGGCTGCCCCCACGGTGCAGAGTTTTAGAGAGCCCCTCTTTTTGAAAAGGAGCGGACTTTAGGATCAGACAGTGGCTGGATGATTTTGGCAGGAGAAAACTCTATCCTTGAAGTGGAGTGATATGAGAGATCTGTCACCTATTTTGGGTCCTGGCCAGCCTCGGATCACAGCATTGCTGTAGGAAGGGACCGAGTACTCAGCACCACCATGGGTGTTTATACTCAGTTCTGTATGTGGAGGAGATAGATTTAGGGGGACCAGGTGACTAGGGAGTGACTGACAGACCCAGATCACTGCTCAGAGGGGCTGTCAGGAGGCTGTGCTCTCCTGACATGCACACACATACAGCTGAATACACACATACACATGAACACACATACAGCTGCCTGAACAATCCCCACTCCCAGCTGCCCCCTCCACAAGTCCCCACGCCCAGCTGTCCCCCACATATCCTGCTGCCCGGGCGCTAGGGCCTGGCCTACCTAGACATGATGGCTCTCAGTTCCATCCTCACTGCGTCCCACATGCTGAGGCTACAAGCATGTTCCAGAGCAGGGGGCGGGATTGTCCAGCCCTAGTGCATGACAGGACAGACACAGCCACTTGTCAGCATCTGCTGTGTTGTGTAGCTCGCAAATGACATTCTGATCCTCGATAAGACCCAGGCAGAAAGACGTTTCTCCACCCCTGTTCTAAAGGGACAACTTTGCCCCAAGTGGCCTTTGAAAGATAGGACAAATGTCAGAAAGCAGAACAAGCCTTTCCCACTGGGTAGACAATTTAAGACTCGGGCTGTGACCCAGATTGTTGTGCCAAGCCTGAACCCCTGCCCCTGTCTCCCACCTGCCCATTCTTCCTCCCCTTTTCTTTCCTTCCCCATCCTTCTCATTTCTGTAATCTGGGGACGGGTAATCTAGGTGTCACCAGTTGACTGAGCTGTTGCCCAAAGGCAGTGCTCACTTGCTCAGTTGGGGGCTTCTTTTAGCTCTGACAAGGCTCACTTGGGTTGGCACCTCTGGTGGGATACACAACAGGAAGAAATTCTGCAGGTTTCTGTCCCAGAAACCAGAGACAGAAGCCACCCACGTACTTTCCCACTCACACACCCAACATCCCAGCATGCACATCTGGACCCTCCCACCCACCCACACACTCACACATGCACACGCACTTACATGCACACACACAAAATGCACATGCACTCACACACATGTACACAGACAAGCAAACACATACATATATGCATACACATGCACACACATACAGCCGCCCCTCCTGCCCCATGCCGGCTGGCTCAGAGAATGGCAGTAGCTGCAGGGCATCACTGGCTCCATGCCATCAGAGTCTGCCTCCCTGTTTCAGGGAGGGAGAAGGTGGTATTTGGGGAGCTCGCCAGCTGGATCCAACCTTGAGGTGGCCCAACTTGAGAGCTGAACATGCTCTTCGCCCTGCTGCCCCACCCAGGTCCCTCCACCCAGCCACCCTCCCAAGATGGTGCAGTAGCACATTACTGATTAGCGGTGGAAAAACCCGTCCAGCAGGGCCCCGTAGGATGGCCAGACCTGCCCACCAGGTGTCCCTGGGCCTTTCCAGCCTCAGCTGTACAGACGCCTGTTTGCCCCAGGCCTCTCAGACAGACAGACAGACAGACAGACATGGGTGAGTTCCTGCACCACTTCCATTCACAGCCCAGGGTTGCAATGTGTTCCCTCCAGATAGGTAGTGGTTTGCCCAGTGCCCCCCTCACCCCATCCCCACCCATGGCATGGGAGAGCCTTTCCACTTTCTTCCTCTTTGTCTTTTCATTCCTGGCTTCAGAGCCAACTGAACAGGACCAGAGGTCATAGAGAAAATCCAGTCCCTTTGCTCCAGTCCTTGTCCTCAGGGCCAAAGACAGGCACTGTGCATTGTCATTTACGGAGGCCAACTCTGGCCAGGGAGACAGTACAGGATCTGAGATACTGGCCTTGCCTATATCCAAGACAGGGTTAGTTCCTGCCCCTCAAGGACCCTGAGCACAGAACCACGAGTTACTCTGGAGCACTGCTGGGTGTGGTCCACAAAGCAGAGGTGTGGCAAGGTTGAGAAGGGAGCCAGCTCAGAGGGGAAATGAGCCTGTCTTATCCCAAGTGACTGCGACTCGAAAAGCAGAGGGGCTTAGAGACGGTACTGAGGGCACACGCCATGCATGCATCACACCCTGCTTCCATCCTGGGTGTGTCCCCACACATCACCGGTGCAGTCCTGGAGGCCCCCACAAACCACCAGTGTTCAAGTAATTCTGAGCAATGCAAGGCCTGAAAAGCACCAACTTCTCAGACCCTTGCATTAAACTGCCCACCTAGCTAAGATGGGGATGCCCTGTGTATCCTGAACACTGATTGGGAGGCCTCAACCACCACCCCTCAAAAAACAGCAGAAAGCATAGAGGGTAACCCAAGCCCCATCTTTGCTGGCCCCTGCAAGCCCAGCCCTGAGCAGCCCTGCCTGGTGAAGACTTAGTATGCCACCATCGCCACCACTACCCCACAGCAACTGGCCCACAGTCTCAATATAGGCGCTCAGGATTTAGCTAGTGGGTGCAGAAGAGGGTACATCATGCCAGTGCCCTTTGCCCCACTCGTGAGTCTTCCTCCAGCCCCTATGTTCTGATGTGACCTCTCCCATGTTGCAGTTGAGACTCAGGAGTTGGTCAACAGAGGGGGGGGGCCTTGGGAGGGGGAAGCAGGGAAATCTGTCCCTCACCAAATTATCTGACACATTTCTGAAACACAACTGAAACCTCATTACATGGATGAACAGCTTTCCATCAGCTCACTCCGGGCGCTGATATTAATGTAATCGTCGCCCAGACGTGGCGGTCAGCCTCAGGGGCACTGGGAGGGTGTCGGTTAGTGCCTTCTGAGGAAGCTGTGAGGATTTCTGTCCTGGGCGGGGACGCTGCTGCTCACGTGACAGCAGTTGGGGAAAGAGAGCAGGAGCATGAGAATGGAAAACCTGCCCCCATGGCCCCCAGAAACAGCTTTCCAGAGAGTGTGTCCGGATGTGTGTGAGCCCTGCCCTGCCTATAAACCCCATGAGATACAGTAAAACTACTGTGCTGGTCAGAGCTATCCTCATCCAAAATACAAGGTCACAGATGCTGATGGGGATGAGGAGAGAAGGACACCCCAGAATTATTGGGGGCAGTTTGAGTGGATGCAACCACCCTGAAAGATGGAATAAAGGAATGTCAGAACATGGAAAGCAGAACAGTCATGCTTGTGACCATCCTGTCTCTGAGAGCAGAGTCAGAGGGAGTGAGGACCGTGACTCAGGCCTGTCTACACCTACCTGCTCACGGTCAGGGAAGCGGCTTGTGCCTGGAGGTGGATGGGGGTTGGAGGGCATCTGGGATATATTTACCCACAGAAATACCCTCACAGCCACAAAGATGGATAGTGCCCACCCACCCTTGATTTTGGCAATATGAATCAACCTCCGGGCTGTCCTGCTGGGTAAGTCAGAGGAAAACAAAGCTGTAGGTGCTCCTAGGAACAGAGTCTCAAAACAGAAAGCCTGGCCACCACCCTGGAGTCAAAGCGGCAGCTAGAATTCTCAGATCTGCACTTTCTTTTTGACTTGAATGTCATTGAACATTTTGTTAGCTTCCATCATCTTATTTATAAATAATAAACACTTCACAGAGTTGTTATAGAGGTTGAATGAGACAATTGCTAAAAAAAAGGCACAAGAGAGATTTCACAAACAATAACTGTTAGTATTTTTTCAGACAAAAACCGTGTCTGAAGTTATGGAAAAAACGTCAGACTGGTCTTTTCACTGTGGTCAGTAGAAGCAGAGTGAGGTGGAGGAGTAAGGGTGGGAGGGAGCACCGACTCCTTACCATGGGCATCAGTAGCAGCAACTGATACACAGCGTGATGACTGGAGTAGCCTGGTGCCTTGGGAAGGCAAGTCCTAAGGGTTCTTATCAAAAGGAGTATTTTCCCCCATTTGTCTTTATATGTGAGGGACTGAACCTATTCTGGAAATCCTTTCAAATGTTTGTGACTCAGACTGCCATCTGTAGCCCGTACTTCTCACTCTGCCTGGTTTGAGTCCCTGAAACCAGGGACCAGAGTTCCCTGAATGATTTACACGTGTTGCATCTTGGAGTTGAAGCATTTGGAAAACTTGGCTAAGCAATGTCATAGAGGAGAGACAGGCAAGACGCTGAGACGCAAGCTTCACCTACCCCCATTTCATCCCTTGGTTTAAAAAGCTTCTGGGGCAGAAGCGATAGTACAGTGGGAAGGGTGTTTGCCTTGCACACAGCCCACCCAGGTTCAATGCCTGGCATCTCATATGATCCCCAGACACCGCCAGGAGTAATTCCGGAGTGCAGAGCCAGGAGTAACCCCCTTAGATTCACCAGGTGTGACCCAAAAACAAACCAAAAAAAAAAAAAAAAAAAAGCTTCTGTTTGTTGTTGTGTCAAGTACACAGGGCCTTGTGGGTAATGAAATACAGACATGTGTCACACACATACATGTGCATTTCAATAGCTCAGAGTGTCAGTATTTTGATTATACAACCAACCTTGCACACAGTGAATAGTCTGACAATTATTAGGTGCTGATCAATAATTGCGGATTCATTGTTATCCTCAGGAGCACAGTACTGACCTGTTTCCACAGCAGAAGACCCTAATCTGTCTCCAAACGGCTGTGTATCTCTCAGACATGCTGCACCTTTATTTAAGCTCCCTCCAAAGAGACTTAAGGTCAGGGACTGCAATTTGCTTCGAGATTGACTGAACATTTTCATAGCAAATGATTCCACTCCATTTGCATTATTATTCCTGGCCCAGGGAACACAGCTGTCCAGAAGTCTTGGCTATATCTTCTGGAGGCTTCCAGCCCCAGAAAAGGTGCAGGAACATTAGAAATAGTGGAAGGAGACAGAAATTCCAGTTCTTTACATTTGGGGAGTTATTTTTTTGACACCATGTGTTTTGCCAGTGCTCCTTCCCAGAAGAGCAGGGAAATGAAAGAAATGAGTTGCCAAAGCCCATTGGGGTGAGAAGTTTGGGTCAGGTGGGCTGAGTGAGGCTTTTACGAGACTGCAAAGGAATCAGATACCAGCTTGACCTCCTGGGCCCAGCAGAGTCTGAGGGCAGGAGGAAGGGAGGGAGCCACAGAGAAACTCTCACACCCTGTTGCTCCATCAGGCAGAGCTCCTGATATTTTATTTCAATTTTGGTGGGGACACTCCTGGTGATGCTCAGGGGCTGCTCCTGGCTCTGCACTCAGGAATTACTCCTGGCGGTGCTCAGGGACCATATGGGATGCTGGGAATCGAACCCGGCTTGGCCATATGCAAGGCAAACACCCTCCCTGCTGTACTATCCTCTGACTCTACTCCTAAGACTTTAGAAGGAGAAGCGAATGGGGGCTGGGGGTTCTTTAGATTTTTTTTTTTGCTTTTTGGGTCACACCTGGCGACGCTCAGGGGTTACTCCTGGCTCTGCACTCAGGAATTACTCCTGGCGGTGCTTGGGGGACCATATGGGATGCCGGGATCGAACCTGGGCTGGCACAGGCCGGCCGCATGCAAGGCAAACACCCTACCCACTGGGCTATCGCCCGCCCCTTCTTTGGATTTTTATTAAGTAATTGTCATGCCTGCCAAGGGGTGTGAAGAATAAGCAGCTGGGCTCTTGCCTGTGCTGGTGGGTGAGTGCCAAGGGCAGAATGTCTCCACAGGGTTTCTGCCGAAAGCCTGCGTGTCGCCTGTTCAGTGGAGGTAAATGCTTCCGGCATGTCAGTGGCTCTGTCATTGTCGGTGGGAAGCATGGAATTGTACAGGCACCTGCAGAGGTGTGCTGCCCTGGCCCACCCGAATGCAGGTGCAGAGATGGGAGTTTCCTGAGAGGCCTCCTGGTGCTCCCCACTCCAAGCTCCTCAGCCGCCTCTACACCCTGCCCCACTTTAGTTAGGGGTCCCCGGACTGGCCCTTCAGTAACTCATTTCACTGCCAACTCGTCTCCCACCAGATCCTCTGGGCTTGTAGAAACATCAGTTCCTTCTCTGTAGTTCTCACTGCAATCTGTGGGGTGTGGTGGCGGGACAGGGGGGAGGGGGGGTATGGGGCTGCGGGGCACACACCTGAAGTTCTCTCAGTATCAAGCAGAAGAGCTCTGAGCTGGGGTCATCTGAGCTGCCAGAAGGTGGTCCCGGGGTGAACCTAGGGGAGGCTGGACTTGAGTGGTAGCCACAAGGTGATGAGGGGGGAGAGCTGATGTCTGCCCATGCTGAAAACTCTCTGGGAGAGGGGTGGTTGTGTGTGCTTGGTTTGAGGTCACACCCTGCTGTGCTAGGGGGTCATTCCTGGCACTTCTCAGGGACCCTGTGGTGCCAGGACTGGACACAGAATGGCAGGTCCTCACCTAAGAGCTTTCTCTGGAGCTGAGCCCAGTTTCCAAAGGCTCCCCAAGACAGTCTTGGTTGCACGGATGCTCATTTGCCAACTCTTTCTCCTCAGTGGTTTCTGCCTTCAGAGCCAGTGCCACTGAATATTAGCCCCCGCCCCAGCCAGACTTCCCCAGCCCTTTGAGTTCTCTTAATTGCACATAAGAAAATTCATCTTAGGGGCCCGAAATGATAGCACAGTGGGGAGGGTGTTTGCCTAAAGATGTGGCCAACCCAGGTTTGATCCTTGGCATGGCATCCCATATGGTCCCCCGGCACTGCCAGAAGTAATTTCTGAGTGCAGAGCCAAGAGTAACACCTGAGAATTGCTTTTTGGGGTTTAAAAGCAAAAAAGAGAGAGAGAGAGAGAGAGAGAGAGAATTCATCTTGATACCAATATGCAATAATTTGGCCCTTAGTGATCAGCTGAGGATAGTGATGCTTAGTCGGGTATTTGGCACTCAACAGGGACTGCAGTGAGAACTGATGATTGCTATCGCTCAGTTGGCACCAGGGAGCCAGGCAGTGTTCCCCGGGATGGCAGGGGGTGGCACTGCAGCATGCCCTCAGTCAAGCTCGCTCTCTCGTGAGATGCCCTAGGAGGAGGCAGAGGATGGGCGCTCAAGAGGGAGGTGACTGGGTGTGATGAAGGCTCTGGATGTCAGACAACCAGGTGCGTGAGTACTGAGGGGGCAGGGCAGGGGGGAATTACTGAGAACCCAGGAGCATGTCCAGAAACCCGAATGTGAGAAGGGGAGAAACATGTCTCTTCTTGCAGAGAAAGGCAGGAAAGCATTTCAGTCAGATGCTGGCAAGGAGCAGGAGAGGGGGTGGGTGCAAGCTCTGTGGACAAGTAGAAAGGGGGCTTGGTAAAGGAGAAGGAGCCGAGGCGGCAGGACCTGTGTCCAACCCTGCTCTGCAGACTCAGGAAGGAGTCTGCAGACTCAGGAAGGAAAGCTCAAGGGGGAGCCACTGGGTCAAAGTCACTGCCGCCCACTCTGGTTGAGAGTCTTTAGCCTCCCAGAGCTCCTTCTGCCATCCTAAGTCCTCCTCCCTGTCAGCTCAGGCCTTGGAGATTAAACTTGATGTCTCAGAGTTCTTAGCCACTGAGTTCCCCCTCTAACCCTTATGCCCTGCATCTTTCTGATGCATTGCATTCCTCCTAATTAGAGAGGAATCCATTCTCATAGTTATTCTGTAAACAGAAGCAAAAAATAGACATGCTCCCAAGCCATTAAGTCAGGAGTCTGTTGTGAAATGCAGGAAGTCCCCGCTGAATGTCCTCCATCCGTTCTTGGGGATTGAGTGCTAGCAAAAATGATGAGACTATTTTGATTGTACACTCAAGCTTGTCAGCAAGACTTAAGCTCCTTAAGGCAGACTTGGGGTCCCCAAAACCATGTAAAGACTCTGAAGTCACTTGAGCCAGAAGCCTGGGCAGGCTTTTACACGCCTCCCCTGCCACATAAGGCCTGAGTCCACACACGCATTTCCTAGGCAGCATTGATAGTCTCTCTGCTCGAACTCCACCCCAGCTGCCCCTCTGCTGCTTCCCAACGCCTCCCAAAACCCTCACTGCTGAGGGCTGCTGCTGCTGGCATGCCTTTGGCTGAGAAAACTGGAGATCCAGCAAGCAATGATCGTGAGTGGGGTCTTAGACAAAGAGCACAATGGCTGGGGCCAGGGTCACTCCCTTCATCATGAGACCATGCAGTGACTTCATATTCTCTCAGCCTGGGGGCAGGTGAGGGTGGAGGGCAGCAGCTTTCCCTTACACCTGGGGACTCCGGCCCGAGAGAGGCAGTGTGGTGCCTGCACACGCACACCCCACGATAGTGCCATCCACAGTCCCGGCGGGCCATACACCTGCCCTCTAGGGAGTGAGCTGTGTCCACCACTGGCAGTTCTAAGATCACCTCGGTTATGTGCTGGTCACCACAGTGCATGCTGATTTCTAGAGGGGGCTCATGAGCTGATAGAAGTCCTTGGAGCTGTCTGCACATGGAGACAGTTCTTCTAGTTGCCTCATGAGGGCTCATCTGGATGCCAAAAAGACCCGTGACCGAAGCTGGTGCTGCCCTCTCCCTAACCTTGGCTGCAAGCATGTTTGCCCCAGGCCCCTTCAGCCATGGCACCGACCCCACCCTGCCCCAACTGGTGCATTCCTCAGTGTTCACGCATGATCCTTAGCCTCTAATTAGGCTCCTCACAGTTTTATGGTAATAGAGGCCCTGGGCCAAGGCTGCCCTGTGTGGACACAGAGGTCAGTCTGCAATCTCTAGACTGAGCTGGTACAGCGTCACCTTCTCCAGTGGGCCGGGGTGCAGGCAGAGAGAGCAGCTTCCCTCCACACACTGACCCCACAACCCTTCACCTTTGCTCTAACACTGCAAATATCTGAGCAAATGCTGCGTGCCAGGTGCTGAAGGCCTGGGAGTTCTGCAGAAAATAAAAGACAAAGGTCTTACAGCTTAAGTAAATCATGCCATAGGTCAGCAGTTAAGAAGTCCTGGGGAGAGGGGAGGTTGGTGGAAGTTGCCACAGGGTGGCTGGGGTGGTTGTGGCAGTGCTGTTGAGTAGGTAACCCTGCGGTTGCTGTGGGGGAGCAGCAAACATTTGCGGAAAGAATTGAGCCAGCCATGGCCACAGTCTTCAAGTGTCTACCTGCTTTCACACATTTAGCCACCTTAGGCCGGGTGGGAACTGGGGGGAACCATGAAAACAAACTGGGATGGAACCAGGCAGCACAACCCAGCCTTCTCGGCGAGCATGCTGCGTAGCAGCCACTGTGTGTGCGACTTTATTACAGAGTCAGAATGGCTTAAAACTAAGGCAGAGTGGGGAAGAGTAGGTTGATATTACTTAGTTGTTTCTCTTTACCCAATATTTTCTGTGGTGGCCTGTGAGTCATCCCATGCATGGGATGAAAGCAGCTTGGCACTGGTCTCCAGGAGACCTTGTTCCTAGGAGAGTAGGGCCCTGCTAGCAGGGGACCAAGTTGTGTCCTGCTTGCACTCGGACTCCTTCATCAGACTGAGCTCTGCTCCTGGTGGTGTCTGAGAGCTTTGAGACTTGGGTTTCCACCAGCCTTGTCCAGGATGCATCAGTGTAAGGAAGCCAGGGGGATCCTAGGATCCCGCTTCCAGTCTGCCTGCAGAGGGGTCAGAGAAGGGCGGCAGGGTAAGGTGCTTGCCTTACACCAGGTTTGATCCCCAGCATTCCATTTGTTCCCCCAAGCACAGAGCCGGGGGTAAGCTCTGAGCACAACTGGGTGTGGCCCATCTGCCTACAGGGTGCGTGTGTGTGTGCATGTGTGTGTGTCTGGGTATGAGCCATCAGCCCTGTCAGCCCAGGGTAGACGACAAATGCTCCCTCAGAGCCACTCTTCTCTCGAGTCACCTGCAGACTCGGATTTACCCTTCCTGGGCTGTGCTGGACGCTCTACCTGCCTCGTGAGAATCACAGTGAGTGCCTGGCATCAGCACCCCTGATTAAAGCAGGCGCTCAGAGAACAATCAGAGCTTTGCTCTCCCACCCCATCTCTGAGGATGGAGTCGTTCACTTCCATATTCATTTATTCTGAGATGCTGATTAGTTGATTCCCTTCTTGTACTCTACCCAGTTCCCCAAATCATCAGAGGTGGCTGTGGGATCAAACCTCATGCAAATCAGGGCCACAGGAAGGAGAACAGAGACAGATGCGGGAAGGAGGGGGCTGGTGGGGGAGGCAGTGCCCCACCGTCCTCACCCTCGTGGCTGAATGTGGTCCTGGCTCTTGGCCAGCCAGAGAGCGGTGGGATAGACTTCTGGGTTTTCACTCTCTGCCCAAATAAAATATGGAAATTTGTGTAGAGTGTAACTTTTCCTGCAACTGAAGGCATTTATTGAACAGCCAGTGAGTGCTTTGTTCTCCTATGTAAATGCCTTCCGGTAAAACAAAGAATCTGCTGGTTCCCAAAGCTTAGTCATTTGCAGGCCACCTTCGCTTGACTACTTTGTTGCTGTGCAGTATTTAAAAATGAACTCTTACCAAAAATAACTAAATAAATAAAATGCTTGTTCCCTCCATAAATGGAATATTTCTATCAATTGCCATAGCTAGAAATGTAATCATATATACAGCTTTAGAAAGAACATTTCTTGCAGTGGCAAATTGCATGTCTTCCTCTTTTGTCTCCTTTGCAAGGTAGAAAGAGGCATCATATGGGAATAACAAATAACCAAAGTTAACAGAACAGAACTGGTCCCCTGAGCTTGGTGGAGAGATGGCAGGTGGACTGGGGAGAGGAATAGTGGGGAGGTAGGAAGCCTGAGACAGTGGCACGGCCTGTGGTATTAGAACCTTGTCTGCATGAAGCTCTTATTATTAACAGGATTGTAAATCATGGTAACTAAAATGAATCTTTAAAAATAACACCCTGTTCAGAGCTCTGAAACCCCTGAGTCTTTTGTGTGTGAAGGGAGGAGGTCCAGATGCATTAAGGATTAAAAATCACATAAGTACCATGTGGACAATAGTCCATTCTTCTGATTTTATCAATATGAAAGGAGAGTTTGAGGGAAAGATTGAGACAGAGACTCCATGCTTTGCCAGAGGCCAGACTTGTTCTCTGGCCCCCACTGATACTCCCACGAGGCCTGGTTTTAAGGTGTTGCAGGTACGTGTCTCCCTGGCAGTTTTGATTGTGTTTGTTATTCCTGTCCCTTTTGCTCTTCACAGTGTGTATCTGTAAATGTGACAGTTTGGTGGGTCATGCTGCCTTGGTGATCAGTCATTTTAGAACAAGACTCCTGGTTTCTAAACTAGTTGTGTTCAAATTAATCAGGAAGGCAGAGCATCTGGACAGTGACAAAGGGCCTGTGGAGTGGGAAGGAGGGAGGAGAAAGTTCAGGGGAGAACACTATTGAGTTTCTTCAGACTTTGCTTTCTGCAGCCATGAGGAAGAGGTCACTAAGGGACTGTTGTCTATGCCGTGGGTACTGTTTCCATGAAGTTGGGTTTTTGTAGGATTGATGTTTGGTTCTGCTCCCTCTAAGAGGAAGTCGGGGTGAGGTGTTAAATGATGGCAGCCAAAGAGATAAAATGTATAGTTCAATTTTCATATCAATGAGGGGGATCCCCAAGCTATTAAATATGATGTCAGTCTTTTATACATTAGTTAGCGAATAACTAGTCTTTGGATGTTTATTAGGCCAGATTCAATACAAATCACATATATGATATACATATAAACAGTTTATATATATATATACAGTATAACATGTGCATATATGCAATACACATATCTATATTCACACATAAGACCACTTACATAAAACAGGCACTATATATAGCATATGTATACAGTATAACGTATGCATACATACAGTAAACATATATATAATCACACATAAAACCACTTACATAAAACAGGTGCTCTTTTGCTTCTCTCTTTGAAGAAACTGAGACTCAATCAAGCCATTGTTCAGGGTCAAACAGCTAGTGGAAAGTGGCAGGGGGAAATTAGATCCAGGCCTTTGTGAATTGGTTCCAATTTCTGTTCCTGACCCCCTGCTCCCCCTGCAGTTCTCATCCTTCCAGGACTTCCATGTTTCCCCATTGCACTGATGCAATGGAATCGCACTGTCCCGGCCCTGTCCACTACTGAGGGCACTAATTGTGATTTTCTTACTCTACATGGGTGAGGAGAAGCCAGGAATTCCAGGCTTCTCCTCACCAAGCTACTCCTGGGGACCCACCACCATGCCCCATTATGTCCCAACAAGCCCCTGTCTGATGTGTTTGCAGGTCTCAGAGCAGGCCCCTGGCAGTGTTGGGAAGTGCATTTGTTGAGAGGAATTAGACTTTTCTCAGTATACTTACAGCATCCTGACTCTGATTTTTCAGGCTGAGAGAGAAAATGATGTCTTTGAAATACATGCAAAGAAAAAATAATTAGCCTCTTGGATGGAGAATGAGCTTTGTCTAAAAACACTCTTCTGTGTGAGAACGATGGTTCCTATAGGAGAGTAGGCAGTGGAGTTTTCAGAAAATGAGCTGCTTCCGACATTTGTTTTGTCTATAAAATTTTGCAAGCAGGTGGGGAAACAGTTGTCTTGGAGTGAAGGTTGCATGACCTTGGACCTAAAAAATCTGAGGAAAAGTAAATGGGATCCAGGGTCCAGGGTTTCCCCTGAAGTGGCCATGGCCTCCCACTGGTAAACATGCTGGGATCGTTCTGGAAGCCAGAGCATCATCTGGGCAGCATCAAATAGGTTGACTCCTTCTGCCTCTGCTGGCAATGGGGGGTCTGAATCCTTCACCTGAAGAGGGAAAGGACATTGCTGTGTATGTCCAAGGTTGCCCTAGGGTGGGGTGGGCAGGGGGAGAGGCTGACTTGTCTATGCAAACCAGCATGAATGTTGCCCCCACCTTGGTATGGATGATCCTCAGGATCCAGCTAGGGGCAGCATGCCATGGTGGTAACATGGCAATAAAGAGGGGTGTCGGGTTGTGGCAATGTTTATGCGCAGCAAAATGCCTTCTTGTATGTAGTCTTTGGACTGTGCTTGGTTGTAGTAACAAACAGTGGACAACAAGCAAATTCCTTAAGGATTTGGTGATACTTTTGGGTCTTTGAATCTCCTTTAGAGCAGCATTGCTCAGCCGGGATCATAGGCCCGCCATAGGCCCCAGGATATTCCAAGGGGACCACCAGTGAAAAATTCAATAATTGGACAGGGGCATAGCATGAAACTAGGGTATCAAACAGCAGGACTTGGGAGTGTTTCACAGGAAGGAAACAGAGTCATAGAGGGGTGTCGGGTTGCTGCTGGGGTCCCCAACAGTACCAGGACAGGTTCTCTTCTACCTCCGAGGCCGCTGGGGAAGGGATGAAAACTCACGAGTCTGGCGCAGTTCCAAAAGGCTTTTAATAGTACAAAAAGCTCTACCACCACAATCCAATATAATGGAAGACCTTAGGTCTGGTCAGAACTTAGACCATACACAAGGGCCCAAGTCTCCTACCAAAGAGGATCCCACCAGAGAGAGAGTCCTACCAAAGAGGGTCCTACCAGAAAGGAGCCCCACCAAAGAGAGGATCTCACCCGAGAGAGAGCCCTACCAAAAAAGGGGAGAGTACCTCAAGTCAGTCCCCTTATATACACCAAAGTAATCCTAACTTCAGGGAGGGTCTTGTCAACAAAGAACCCTAAACAGCTTCTAGATAGTAGAAGAGTGTAGAAGGGTGGTGCCACACCCTATTATAGGTATAAACAAAGGATTACACCAAGGACTAATCCCTTCTTCGAGGGTATCTCTTATGTAAAACACTGGGGAGAGAGAGGGGGACTGGTATAAAATAATACATCTTAATTTTGTGGGCTTCATGTAATCTAGATGGTACCCACAAGGTCCTTCTTATTTATTATCTGCACCAGGGTGATTCTGAGTATCTTGTTCTCCATATACTGAAAGGGTCAAACTCACCTGCTTGAGGGCAAACTAGTATGATCCTTCCTATAATCTTAAACGATAGTCTCAACATAGCCAGGGTGGTAGTCTCCTGGTAAATTCTAACTGTCCCACGCTGGGTCCAGTGGGTATAAAGAGGAGCTGTGTCCAATCTAGAAAACATAGAAGTCTTAGTAGATGTATAATAATAAGTCAGAAGTTACTCATTCAGAGTCAAGGTGACTTCTGTAACTGCCACACCCTCCATTAGTGTTTACATAGAAGAGAGATCTCATTAGTATGAACCCTGGCTTAAGAACATGTAAATAGATTAAGCTGTGAGTGGATAAAACAGCAAAGCTCCCAAGCTAGCTAGGCCTGTCATCCAACAGAGGGGCCACAGTTGGAAAAAGGTCAAGAAAAGAAATTCAGGCCTAGCGTGACCTTGTAGACATATAACTGTGACCAGTGTATGATCTTGCCAAGTACTTTATAAAATTTTCAAGGTCTTCATCAGCAAAATTCATGTGGAGTAAAATGGGAAAAATATAGAAACCCAGAATAACACAGGCCCCACTGCAGTAAAGCCTCCCAGAGCCCTGATTGCACCATTCAAAGACCTGACCAGTGAGAATGAAAACTCTGCAGCAGTTTGTAGTATTTTGTCTTTAATTGGAGGCTTCACAGCCCAATGATAGTCAGGTGACAGCCTGGTGCAAGTCCAAGGACCCGTTACATGTGTATTCTGCCTGTGAACGAAGAAGGGAATAGACACGAAATGATTAAAATTGTGACACGGTTCTGAGCACAGGAGGTATTTTATATTCTTAGAGTGTGTCTGAACACAATTATCCTGATAAGAATTCATCCTTAGCTTTCATCTCCAGAAATTGATTTTTTTTCTGATCATTGTCATGACAGATATTGACAGACGTTATTGGAAAAAGAGAAGCAGGACCCATCCCCGCCTTATATTCCTGTGTGTGGTAAGTTCCAGTTGTTCCATTATTTCCTTCCATGAAGCTGAATTTTGGAATATGATCATTGGTGCCTTTTAAAACTCCTTGGCCTCCTGCATCCCGGAGAATAAAGAATTCCACCAGGTTTCTTGTGAAGAAAACATTCTGTTGGGTTGCAAGAGGCAATGACGTTGCTGTCGCCCCTAAGAAGGGATGCGTGATAGGTCCATGGGTGCATGTCTAGACTGTCAGTGGGCTCCAAGACCAGCTGGCTCAGCAGGGAGAGAAAGCCGGCCACAAGCACACTGGAGAAAACTGATGGATCTGGAGCCCCCAAGTTCCCTTGGCATGTTGTAACCTGAGTTGCATAGAAATGCCTCAGTGTGGAGTGGCAGAAATACATGGGGTTGCCAGGTCCAAGATGGTCTTGGCAGGGATGCTGAACTCTGGCAAATGGTTCCACACTCTGACTCTGCCTCAGGCATCCTTTATCAGTGACAGGCTGGTACTGAATCATTTATTTCAACTTCTGGTTCTTATTCAGTCACAGCACTTTGCCTTTACTAAATCTCATTTATCTCTCACCCCAAAATCTTTTTTCTTTCAGGGTAGGGTTCCATGCCTCTTGTATTTCTCTCTCTTTATCTCGCTCTCTTAAGTTTAATCACCATGAGATGTACAGTTACAAAGTTATTCATGATTGAGTTTCAGTCATGCAATGTTCCAGCACCCATCCCTTTACTGGTGCATATTTCCTGCCACTAGTGTGCCCAGATTCCTTCCTGCCCCTTCAGCCTGTCTCTGTGGCAGACACTTCTCATCTCTCTCTGTCTCTCTCTCTTGTCTCTGTGTCTCTGACTCTCTGTCCCTATCTCTGTTTTTCTCTCTCTCTCTCATTTTCCTTTTAGGCACTTGACTTCCCATAGATCATCGATTACTCGAGAGGGCACCAGTAACATCTCAATATGTCCTGTCACATGCAAGATAGCCCAAGGGCATCTGCCCACTTCAGGAACATAAAGAGCCTCAAATCATTCCATCAAGTCATGGGAATGAGGTCTATAATTGTTACTGGTATTTGGCATGTCAAATATAACATGGGTAGTTTGCCAGGCTTTGCCATGATGGGCGGTTCAGTGGTAGAATTCATATGCATTTAAATTCAATTTGAATTGAATTTAGGCACTATCACCACAAATTCTTAAACTGGTGATCCACATAGCATCTTCTAGCCAGGACAAATCTTTTATTACTAGCTAAAGATCACATGTCCCTTTTCCAAGTCTCACCCCCCCACCTTTGCCCCAAGCAGCCTCTTTGCAGATGAATAGACAGCCACAGCCATGCCCACCCATGTTATTTGACTCTGAGAAAACCTGTCCCCTTCAACTAGGAAATCCAACTTGAATGCTTGAGTTAAGTTTGGAAAATCAGGTACACAAGACCCTTAGGCCATTCAATGTTCTGTCATCATCTTACCTCTTCATTGCTGTGCAACTAGCCTAGTTAGTGGTTCCTGTATGATGCATACTGAAAGCATGTAGGTCTTATCACAGGCGATTTTAAGTCTGTTCCATTAAACACAATGATACATGTAGTGAAGTGAAAAAATACCCTTACTCCTAGCCATCTTGTCTCATTTCTGCAGAATGTTCTCTTCGTTATTTACCTGAAGCCTTGTATATGGACACATGTGTGTCTCTTGGATTTTAATGTATACCAGCGATTAAAACTGTGCAATCTCAGGGAAGCCTGGGGTTCATCTTCTTGGTTCTCAGTGGCAGGCTCCTTAGGAATCAGTTTTGTCTGTGTTTTGAAGTGAAGATCAAGCCTCACCCTGACGCAGGACCTTGCATTAAAGGTAGATTGTTTCTGTCACTGATTGGGTACAGATATCAGCAAGATAAGTGCTTTTGGACAGGTAAGTGAGTGCTGGTTGGCTTCTGTTGAAACTGCGTATTGTCAGTTCAATTTACCTTCAGACTGATCACCTAAATTCCATCTGTTTTCAAATTCAAAGTCAGTTAAACTTACCTGAAGGAAATATGAGGGCTCATGTAACCTATATTAACAGGTGGATTTTACTGAGTGTGAATAGCTTGTCCTTATTTTTCAAATTCCACAGCTTCCTAATCCATATTATTCATACATTAAACAAATTCTTATTCAATTAACTGGAAGTTCCTTTTGTGACATCCCAACAATCTGATGTGATGGTTATGAAATTCCCTATTGGGTTTCAGTCAGAAACACTTTTAATCAGAACTCTGTATTTTAATCTGAAATTTACTTCCCTCATGTCCTGCCACATTTCTTTACCTCACAGTAAAAGTAGTTAACTGGGGAATGTTTTTTATTCTTGTTTGTACATACTGAAAGTTAGTAAGCCCACAAAGTTGGTAAGCAGGGAATTGTTATAACTTCTAATCCCAGGGAGTAAGCTTCGACCTATTCCATTATCTAGTCCTTTTTTTCAGTTAACCAGAAAAGACTGAAAAAAAAAGGAAAATCATGGAAAATCCAAATCACAATTGAAACAGTATCAGCCCAAGTGACTGGGCCAATTTAAAGTTGCTGAAAATAAGTCCAGGCACAAATACGTGTCCTGAGCACATTATCCTATAGTGTCACCCTCAAAGCCAGAAGGAATATAAATAGCATCTTCACAGACAGAAGTTGCCAACTAAGGAACCAGTCCAGGGAGGAGGGCCGGGGCCAGTCCAGAAGTCTAAGAAACACCTTAGACTGAATTTCTCACCTTCTGAGTGGTAACTGGGCAACGCCCCCTGGAGATCCTGGTCTCTGATAGATGCCAGTAGAAATGCAGACGTTCCAGTCGGAGCTGAAGACAGGGGTTCATTGGATTGTATGAGCTGGAACCAGGTGGCCTTGGACTCAAGCTAGGCTCCCTGACTTAAAATGAATGTTGGTTTTGGTTCAGGCTGCACATATTTATGGGAACATACATATGTTCACAGGGAAACTGCAGAGATGTATAACTTGTCACCTGCCTATTAGTATCTGCAGTTTCTAAGTAACTTGCAAATTGGGACCGAACTTTGAGGACTGTTGCCGTGAAGTGCTAAGTGACTTTGAGACAGTCTAGACTGAAAAATAGTTCATAATGTGGCATAGTTTGTGTTCTTAAAAGTTCCCGGCTTGTATCCGACATCACTTTCAAGTTTCAGTGTTGTGGCTGCCCTTTCAGGTCTGGAGTGTGTCCTCTGCTTCTGTTTCTTCTGAGGAGTCTGACAGGCCCTAACCATGTATGCAAGTTACATGGTTAGGCAATACCATAGTCAGATATAGAAGGTCGAATATTGTCTTCATCTCTTTCCACCCTTTCCTTCAAAGAGTTCATATGGCTACCCCCCAAATAGATTTTTCCTTGTTCTAGTTTCCCTTTTGTTCATAGACTCACGAGTCATCAGCCTCAGATACTGCCACCAGCCCATGACCTTGATTCCAGTTGACGGCTGAGTTCAAGGCAGCTCAGTGACCAGATTATACACGAAATTTGCTCTTAGAGTGTACATCAGAGCTCTCAGAAAGCCTATAAATAATTCTGATTTTCTGTGTATGTTTCAAGCATCTCCATGACCCGTAAGTGTGAAATATGGGTCCCACATCCCTTATTCTGTATGATCCAGTAGTCATCAGTAAGAACTATGACTCGCGCCAAATGAGACTCTCCCGGCTTGCAGAGCAAAATTCATCACCTGCATGTGTGTCACGGTCACTTCAAAGACCCTTTTCTTTCTTAAGTGTCCTTGAAACCCAACAGCTGAATTCTATTCTGGGCCCCCCAAGGAGAGCTACAAGGTTATAATTGTCTCACACTTAATTACAAGCCTCGCAGAGGTAAATGGATAGAATCGTTTCCGTAGCATGCTCCAGGATAAAGCCACTTACCAAGTTGGGTACTGGTAGCTGGTTCACAGAGAGCAGAGTGTGTGCATGAACCCGTCTAACAGTGAGTGAGGGGTGGGTGGGGGGGGCGGAACGCTGCAGGAACACTGGCTGCCCTGTCTAGCCCAGACTCACAGTTAGGCCATTCTTCTCCTCTAAGGGTGCTTGGGGAGAGGGAGGGAAGCCTCATGGTCTCTTTTCTCTGATTGGTCACTGTTGTTTCTCTCTGGGTCATCTTTTTCTCTCTGAGGAGAGGGTTAGCTTAAGGCCTCATCCCTACACAGTCTCTTATGAGTGATGCAGAATGTCGTGGCTAGGAGAAATGGCATGTTAGCCGCTAAGTGCCAGAGAATCAATGCCCCGCGCCAGCTGCCTGTGCCTCACTTCTGACAGAGCATGCTCGGGAGGAACACCAGTTGTATGGGGTAAGTGACCGCCCAGCTCCCCTGCAGATCCAGAATCGAGCACTGAGTCTAGATGATGCAACAGGCCCCACATTGAACTACTTGTCTCTATTATTTCAATCCCGGGTTGAAATGTTACTGGACTCCCCAGAAACACAATCCGTATCCTTCTTAGGTATTGGACCAGGGTGTTTCCTCCAGTGAATTTTATTAGAATAGGCTGGTGCCAAATATGTCTTCCTTAGGGACAGAGCTTGTGGGCTGGATAGGTTTTAGACTGAAAACGCATCCTGTGTTCATCTGAAGTAACCAGAACTTGCAAGTGGAGAACCAGTTGGCAGTTCTGGCTCTCAAAGCAGAAAGAAATGAGTGCTTGAAAGAAGAGCGAGTTTGCCTCTTCAACCCAGCATGTGGGAGCTTGAAGGAGTGTTCTGTTGAGTAAGAGTAAGAGCTGCTTACTCTATGACTTAGGCTGGTCCCTCCCCTAGCACTATCAGGCGGTAGGTGTTCTCAGGGTTGGGTCTCGTGGTCTTAGGGCCATGGTCTCCAGCCATAAAGAAAAAAACAAAGCATCCACAAAGTGAAATCACCTGGGCTGGAGAGGTGGGATAGCAGGTGAACATCTTGTTGCATGCAGCCACCTGTGTTCAATATCCTGCATTCCTGGAGCCCTGAGCACTACCAGGAGTGATCCCTGAGCACTACCAGGAGTGATCCCTGAGCACAGAGTCAGAAGTAATCCCTGGGCATCAGAGTTTGGTTCCTCCCCCACCCAAACCAAAATAATAATTTTTAAAGTAAAATTGCTCCAAGCTAGTCATTTCACCTACAGGAGTCCCTGTCCCCAGTGGGATGAATTCATGTATCCTCTGAATTTGCTACACAGTTTTGGTCAGGTCGCCAGCAGAGGACTCGTGGTACCGATCTGGCATCCAGCAACTTCCTTTGTTGTCGGGCAGCCCTTTCTCTGTTTCCAGATCTTGCAGACATACAGTCAAGAGTGCTAGAGTGTTGTCCCGTTAGCAGATGCACCGTTACATTAAGCCATTAATCAGGCAAATCACAGATGTTGTTTTCTTTCTAGATGTTACTATAATTACTCTTAATAACACCTACGGAATCTGTCATTTCAATGGCACAGATGACTTGAAAAAAAATTATTAGAGATTCATGTCTTAGCACCCACATAGATGGATTTCAATTGTATTTCTACCCTGATGAAGATTCAGCATCTCAGAGAACATAGCCAGGTGACCTCAGAGAAAGCCAGCTCTTAGATTGAAGGGCGAAAGCCATGTGCTGAGTTTGCCCCAGACCTCATTCTCCTAACATTACAAGATGGACAGCATCATTCTGGAGACCTTTGGTGCCCTTTAGTCCACTTGGAGGAACGTTTTGTTCTCCAAGGCAGAGGAGCTAGGAAGGGAGCCTAGTCCAGTGAGCTGGTGATAGCTGCTGGGGACAAGAATGACTGACTGAGCCCAAACAATGTAGTGACCAGAATCTAAGGCACACACCGTCGATCTCATAGTGCTCCTGGCCATGGTAGAACAATCCAGCCTCTCTCTTGATTTGTGAACAAGCTAAGTAGGTTGGATTTCTAGAGCTTCTTCTTTCCACTTAACCCCTTTGCTGTGAGTCAAGCTAGGAAGATGTTCTTAGCTGCTGGTGGGAACCGCTGAGCATGCTGTCTTCATTGTAATCAAACAGCAGCTTTTCCAGGGACATCGGTTTTTTAAAAAGTTTTTAGGCACCATGATTTACAGTATTGCTAGTGATGTGGGTTTCTTCAGACACACCAGCACCACCCATCACCAGAGTGTGTTTCCCTTCACCACCATTCCAACCTCCCAACATTTCTTCCTCCACCTCACCGTCTTCCCTGTCGTGGTTTAGCCTCCTAATAGAGACGGATTCCCATGTTCTGTTGCCCTTGAATATTTGTCATTTCCTTACTCTGTTTCTTTATAACCCACATGAGAGTGAGACCATCCTATATCTGTCCCTCTCCTTTTTGACTCCCTCAGCATGACACTCTCTAGATCCACCCATCTAACAGCAAATTTAGATAGTGTTTCTATTCTCCTACAGCTGAGTAGTATCCCATTGTGTGGTGTGCCATAGTTTCTTTTTTTCTACAGCTGAGTAGTATCCCACTGCGTGTACCATAGTTTCTTTTCTTTTTAAAATATTTTATTATACTACCATGAGATATACAATTACAAAGATGTTCATGTTTGGGCTTTGGTCATACAGTGTTCCAGCACCCATCCCTCCACCAGTGCCCATTTCCTACCACCAATATCCCTGATTCCCTCCCCCATCCCCCAGCCTGCCTCTATGGTGGGGCAGCCTGCCTTAGCTGATGGAGGATGAACATACTCAGACTCACGGTCCTACTGGAGGGATCACTGAGGCCAGAAGTCGGTAACAGCCTTGCACCTCTGGGCCACCCTCAACTTGCTGAAGCCCCGAGAGGGTGGGGGTGGGATTAGAGCAGCAGACAGGAACCTTGATTGACTGTGGGAACCTTAGACCTAGGCCCAAGACTCACCTTCCTTGACCCACTGTGAGAACCTTTGTTTTTATTTCACTGCCTCTCCAAGAGCTTGGCTGCACCGTCTTGTCCCTGGGGTGACCACACGGAATCCTCCAGGGTAGAAAGAATATCATGGCAGGCAGGTTGCAGCTGCCACTGACGGGCTGGCAGAGGTAGCTCCTGGCAAGGATATCATTACTGATTGGAAAATCAAATAATAAAACAAGCTTAAGAAAAAATACAGTGAGGGGAATCACTGGGAATTTGTCAGACGGAGCTGGGGTCGCCTCCTCTCCCTCTCCATTTTGTCTGAGCCCGGTAGCCCCACCCAGGAGCTGCCCTGGGGCGACCAGCCATAGCATGCAGAGCCTCAAACGCAGCTGGGGAACTGGAACTCGGCTCTCCCCTAGCTCAGCTGACCATGAGGCCCCCAGGAGGACAGATGGGTTTTGGGTGTTGGCCCATCACCCCTAGAGGGTCCCAGAAGCAGCCAGATGAGACTTGCCCACCACGTTAGCCGCCACTTTTGCTGACCAGATGCTGACCATGAGGCCCATAAATTGCACGGCCGCTTGGGTAGTTTGTGGTCCATCAAACTAGTGGAAACAGTTATGTCCTTTAATGTACTACATTCTTCAATGTGTAGGAAAGGTAGATGGGAGGGAAAGATAGAGAGGAGAGAAAAGATATGCAGAACCCGCCAGGTAATTGGGGTACAGGAGGGGGAAGGAGGTGGGGACATTGGTGATGGGAGATAGGTTCAGGTGGAGGGATGGGTGTTGGAACACTGTAGAACCAAAACTCGAGCATGAGCATCTTGCAATTGTATGTCTAAAAGTGGTGTAATACATTTTTTTAAAAAATACAGTGAGGCCCAGAAGCTAGCTTGAAGGGCTGAGTGCGTGCTTGCATGCAGGAAGCCTGGTTTCACACTCCCTCCCCCAGCACATGGTTCCCTGAACTCTAAGCCATAGTGAGCCCCTAGCACTGCTGGGTATGGCACTAACCCCTCTCCTTACAAAAAGCATAACTATGAATGGATGGGGTAAATGGACAGTAACAACAGCAAAAGTGCAGTTTTATAGGTGGGAGAAAATAAGTTGGAATTTTGGCCTCTTAGTCCTTGAGTGACTTTAGATGAGATTAGGTCTCAGATCCTCACATGGAGAGCGAGGCCTTCTCATACACACAGTGGCATCTTCACAAAGGCACTTACTAATTATTAGCTGAAAGAGAGAGAGAGAGAGAGAGAGAGAGAGAGTTAACTGTCATTGTATTCTAAGTGCAATATAATGTCTTCATGTCTAGGAAACTACAGCTTTGGGCTTTTTTTTTGTCTCTGACGCTGTTCTCCCTGGTGTGCTACGGGCTATCCACAGGCCACTCATGTTATGGGCAGGGGGTGCTTTTGCTGTCCATGCTGCTCTGATGAGGCAGTGTCTCATCCGCATCTGCCAGATTGAAAAGACCAGCAGACTGGCACCTGTCTGTGCCAGGTGGGTACAACACGGAGGGCAGAAACACGAGTTGAGTGTTTGCCACATCTGCTTAGTTGAAATAGAAATCCCAGCTGTCCTCCCTCACTGGCAGGCTGCACAGTGAGAGCCACACATGGGCCTCCATCTGCTCTCCTCCTCCTCCTCCTCCTCCCCTCCCCACCTCTCCCAACAACAACCCCCCAGCAGCGGTTTGCAGACCAGAGCTTCAGCTTTCCTCCAGAGCTTGTTACACTGCACATTCTCAGATCCGACTGCAGAGATTCTATGTTAGGAGTTCTGGAGAAGATGTGTAGTCTGTGTTTGAGGACTTGAAAAGATAAGAGGAGCTGCCAGTACATCAGGCATGGGCCATCTCTCCTGCTGGGAGACAGTCGTATGCCATGCCAGCACTTTTAGGTAAGACAAAGGTGACTCACAGTGACTCTAGGTGACACTCTTCTATGGCATCTCTCAGTAAAACTGTCCTCTGACGTTCCTCAACCCTAACATCTCAGTTAGACCTAACAGCCTTCGCACCCACCTCTCCAACCATTCCTCATCTCGGGCAAAATCAGTGTCTTTAGGGAGCACCAGGATCTAGCTAGAGTTCAGTGACATTTTTAGTGTATTTATATTTATTCTTAAACCTAAGATGTAGCAGTAGAACTGTCCTGCTGGTTTTCCATTGGCAGGGAACCTTGCATTCAGACAGGTAGTATATGAAGAGCCAAGTCAGTGTATTGATGAGTACTGACGGCAAATTCTTCAGGTGTTTGGGTCTGACTTTGTCTGGGCCAGGTGCTGTTCACTTCTTTACCGACAAAATAGCATGTCAGATTTCAGAAGGTAGAATTTTGGGAATGACATATCCATCCTGTGGAATTTGGTATGTGGGCAGGTGGACGTGGCTATCAAAGAGATCCAAGTAGAAGTCATGGATAATCTCCATTGCCTTTCTGGAAGATGTGATAGATCCATCAGAACATCAGAGGGCACTCATCTTGGTCTTATAGTTGGCGAAGGACAGGCGGGCATTGCAAACTAGTTCCAGATGCTCCATTCACTCTCAATGGAACAAACATCTCTGAATTCAGCAGTTATGTGTACCTAAGTTGAGAACTCAACATGATGAACAACCTAGCACCTGAGCTGCACAGGAGGAAGAGAGTGGTGTGGAACACCTTCAAGAGTGGCGAAGAAATAGCTAAAAAGGATAAAAAAAACCCTCCGGGCTCCGGGCACATCTCTTTGACTCCACCGTTCTCCCTGCATTAACATATGCCCTCAGAGACCTGGTCTCTATGAAAGCAGCATGAGAACGCTATTCGGGTCTCCCCATGCCTCACTCAAGTGAGAGAAGGAATCTGAAGTTCTGACCTCCGTCAACGATCCAGAGTCAGGGATGCTGTCTCGTTTGCCAAGGCGTCGAAAATTAGATGGGCTGGACACGTAATGCGACTTAGAGATGACCGTTGGACTAGAGCCATTACCGACTAGATCCCATGGGATGTCAAAAGATCATGTGGCCGCCCACCTACAAGATGGTCAGGCTTCTTCATCAAGTCCCTGAATGAATGGTTTGAGGCTCTTCATATTCCTGGAGCAAGCAGATGCCTTTGGGCTACACTGGCACGTGACAGGGACAAATGAAAACGTTACTGGCACCCACTCAAGCAAATCAATGAATAACAGATGTCAAGTGATCAAGTAAAGATGTAGCATGTTAGATTTGTTTTCGCATTTTTTTTGTCACACCCAGCAATGCTCAGGGGTTTCTCCTGGCTCTGCACTCAGGAATTACTCCTGGTGGTGCTCGGGGGACCATATGGGATGCCGGGATTGAACCCGAGCCGGCACAGACCGCCCATGCAAGGCAACGCCCTACCTGCTGGGCTATCGCTCCAGCCCCTGTTTTTGCATTTAAGTGACAGTTAAAATACCTCTTCTGTTTATAAATATTTATAGTGGTCAGTATAAGGAAAAGCATCCAGAAACCAGTGTCACAGTTGGTGTGTGGTTATAGCACCCATTAGAGATAGGTGAGGGAAGCACCCTCAGAAAACTACACCCAGCACCCAGTCGTGGCCTCAGTGAGAATCGCTGCTATGCATTGCCTTGGTTTTCTCACCTATCACATGAGTGTTGATACTGGCACCAAAGACTTGGTGTGAGAACTTGGGTCTGGGAAATGCTTCCACAACTCCAGCAATGTGAGAAATAGTCAGATCTTCACTCATTCCCTTTAGCTTTATATGGAAGCCAGTCTGTTCTGTGACTGCACAAGACAGTTTCTCCCTGGGATTCAACAGAATCCTCATATGTAGCAAAAACTAAAGGAGACTTGATGAAGTCACAGACATTTCCAGGTCTTAAATACACAGATCAGACACATGTAAATTGTTTGTGTATCTCCATGTGCAAATAAATTCTGCGCCCACCCCCACCCCCACACGCACACTTGTTTATACACAAGCATAGGTATAGTTGCTCTGTTCCCCAGATATAAACCTTGAATGTTTGGAACTGATACTAAAAGTGCATGAGCTATGTTAGAAAAATAAAAAACCAAATCATGAGGGGATGTGGAAGTTGATGTACAATTCAGGACTTGAAGGTAATTTCATTGTATTTTATTATTATCTGTCAAATTTAAAGCAATACCAAGGCCAGAAAATAGATTGTCATGGAGGTTTCTGAGGATGATGGCTTCCGTCAGTTGGTGTAAATATATTCAGAGAGACTTGTCCCCACTTAATAACCTGCGTTCTTCCTTCTGAATCGCTGATGCATCCGCTTATAGTATGTGAAAGGCAGTTTGTCCTTTGCTGTCAAGTGAAGTTGATAGAATAATAGAAAAATTCTAGGAAAATTCAATCAGATCTTGTTGCTTCTCAGGGGAATTTCTCAACTCCTTATTCTGCTTACAGAGAAATAGGGAAGACAGTGTTGCTTCAATCTTGCATAAAACGCCAGGCACTCTTCCCAATTGGGGTTCTAGTTAGCAGGTACTTATGGAGCTGTCCTTTCTCAGTATTCCAGGGCCTAGGGCAGTGGAAGTCTGGGGGCCCTTTGAAAGTGAAAGCAGTGTTCAAGTGAGGTCTGCAAAGGTTGGGTTGCAAACATCAGCAAATATTGCAAATGGCCTTTTAGTGTGGAGACCTCAAATACCGCAATTCTGCTTGAACATCCCAGTGGGGCTATAGTATTTGGGTCTGCTGCCACAAAATTGAAATTGCCCATGCAAGACACAGGAAGTGTGTTTCCTGCAGTCAGACAGAGCGTCTGGTCTTACTATCTGGTGGCCCTCTTGTCCTCTCATCTTTAAACTGAGGATAAAATGTTCCTACTTCCCCAGTGGTTCTGAAACTAAACAAAGAGAGTGGTATTGGAGTAACCAAAACAGTTCATGTTCACTGTGCACCTGCCAGGTACCAGAGGGAGAGGGGCCTTGAAATCTTAATAAAGCTCTGAAAAATGGCTATTATTAGCTCCAGGACATGAACAGAAGGGAACAGACTCCTCCAAAGAGAAACTCACTCACCGAACAGGAGCTGATTTGGTGCAGATGCCTTTTCTTCAAGGCATGGAAACACTCAACATCCTTCATTGGTATGGGGTACCTGATCACTGGACCATTATTTTTTTACCTATGAAAATAGCAATTTAATGTGGTGCCATCAAATAAGCATTGGGTAGGAAAATGCTCATAGCTACGGTTGATACCGCTAAGAGTTGATAAGAATAGCACAAATACTATCTTTGACACAGCTCATTAGTATGGAAAATGCCACTCGCATTCCGATGGAAAGGCCACTAGTTGGGTGGTCAGGCATTGGGTGAATTCTCAGTTCCCACATCATAAAATAATGGAGTTGACCCTTTTCTACTTCTCCTTATGCTCCACAGCAGAACTTAAAAACTGTATGGAAACAGCTCTGTTTCGAGACCTAATCCACCTGGAACCAGCAACTCATCCCACCCTGAATGATGAATGGCACCATTGTTCATGTCTCAGGCAAGCAGCCTTAACTGGCCATCTGGTCAGGCATCACAGCAAAGCCATGTGCCATATCTAGACACAGTCTCCACTTCTGTACTTGTCTGTCAGTCAAACATGGCTCATGGGTTTGTCCAAATTTATGAACTCTGGATCTCTCTGGAACTCTAAGGCATAAGTAAATTCTTAAAGGAGAGCGTGTGTTCCCTTCCCTATAAAACATATACACCTGGGGGCCGGAGCAATAGCCCAGTGGGTAGAATGTTTACCTTGCACGCGGCCGGCCTGTGCCGGCCCAGGTTCGATCCCCGCATCCCATATGGTCCCCCGAGCACTGCCAGGAGTGATTCCTGAGTGCAGAGCCAGGAGAAACCCCTGAGCATCGCCGGGTGTGACCCAAAAAAAAAAAAAAAAACAATAAAAAATGCACCTGGACATGAGAAATGATCCTAAAACCACAGGAAAGCCAGACATAAGTGACACCAAGAGTATATCTGCATTCGACTACAGCAGACAAAGACTGCAGCGTGCACCAGAATCTGTACATGTACCTTTAAGGCTTTGTGGGTAAAGTCATGAAGCTCCTTCTACAGTTTCCGGTGTGAAGCACTGGGATCTGCAGTCAGATGAGTCCTAGCCCCTGTCTCAAGTGTTCCATCTCATTAGAAAAGGTGCTCCTTTGTACAATGGCGGAGAACACTCTCAAGGGAGACAAAGGATGGTAAGGCGCCCAAAGGTTCAATTTCTCATCTTTCATGTTATTTAGGTTGTTTTTTAAGCTAAAATATCTCTTTACTTGTGTATAAGTTACAAACACACCAATATTGACTAACTGTATTGCTTAATGCATTAATGCATTGTAACATTGAACAAGCAACTGTTGTTTACATGGTGAATACACTTATCAACTCAATCAGTGGATGCCACCAGTTTTCAGAAGGTCCTGGGTTCCCCTTTCCAGTCCTTATACTTTCCCTGTGTACAAATGTGACCAGGCTTCTGCTTTCAGATCCCAAATTCTGGATTTGCTGAAATACTATATGTGCAGTACACGGCTGCCCAGAGCCTCTGCATCTTGCCTGGAGTTACCTCCTGCAGGCCACTTTGTAGATAGGGGCATGAAAACAGTTTGGGTCTGTGACTTTATGTGGCAGAATATCTTACCTTGAATTCTATGTTAGCTGTTATAAATATTTCCTCTCATGCTGCCACAATCATTGTGGGACTAGATGGATCTTACCAGTATTTTTATCTGGCTATGTTGGATCTCTAAGTATAATATAGTTATAATTATATTAGAAAGAAATGCTGTCTGCCTCCAAACAAGCAAGTGTGGCTCTCTAATAAGCCTAAAAGCTAATGTCCAAAACAACTGTGAAGTAAAGCCAAGGATCTTGTGAGGGGCTTGGAGATATATATCTATATATCTATATCTATATATCTATATATATAATATATATAATCTATATATATATATATATATTATATCTGGCTGTAGAATATCCATGGTAGATACTTAACCCTTCCCCCACTCCGCATAGAGCCTGCAGGGAAACTGCAAGGATAAAGCTTGGCTGAGGCAATATTAACATTTCAATGGTGCTAGGTGGCTAGGTGAGGTCCTGGGAGAAGGGGATTGACCTTAACTGCTACCTGTTGATGTGGGCTGAAAAGATATAAAAGCATTCTGTGTGTGTGTGTGTGTGTGTGTGTGTGTGTATCTGCCCTCTGCCTCTGCTGTCCTCTCCTTTCTCTTCCCTATTGGGCCTTAGTGTGTGGTAGTGGCCATCTTGGCCTAGGATTCTAAACCTACACGTGGACGGGACCCAGTTAGGAACCTGAAGTCTGGGGTTTTTCTATTATTGAATTGTATACCAGAACAAATGTAAGAGTTTTGAAACTTTGTAAGCCTTTTAAAACTTTGCTGGATAAGTGAGTCTTTCTCTGTCCGCTAGCCACTGATCCCCTGGGGCAGAAGAGGATCCCAGTACCTGCTCCCAGATATTGTCAGGGAACCCAGTATTCTCCTACAGCAATATTTGGATTTCCTTGACATCTTGTATGAATGGAATCACCATGATCAAGTCCCTTGTTTCTAGCTGCTTTGTACAGTGCAGTGTCTGGCATTGTGGGTCACAAACTGTGTACTAAGGCATCCAAGGGCACCAGAAGGTGTTTTTCAGATTTGCAGACTATTGGACACTGAGCAAAGGAATACCTCAAAGCAGTTCAGGTACAGCAGTCAGTTTGTGGTGATTCTTTGTCACGTTGCACCTAGTTTATAAACATTGGAGCACATAGCTGTGATTAAAAGTGAGCACACTGGGGGGTCCAGAGTGATAGTACAACAGGTAGGGTGTTTGGCTTTCACACAGGTGACCCAGATTTGATACTCGGCATCGCGTATAGGTTCCTGAGTGATGCCAGGAGTAATTCCTGAGTGCAGAGCCAACAGTAACCCCTGAGCATCACCAGGCATGACCCCCAAAAAAAAAAAAAAAACCAAATAAATGAATAAAACTCAGAACATTGGTGGTAGGAAGTGTGCACTGGTGAAGGGATGGGTATTGGAACATTGTATGACTGAAACCCAATTGTGAACAACTTTGTAACTATCTCTTGGTGATGTGATAAAATTAATTATATTATCAATTAATTTTATTATTAATTAATTTTATTTATTGACTGGTTAACTTTATTATTTATTAATTAATTCTTAAAAGTGAGCCCCCTGTGAAAAATCCTCCTGGAACAAAAAACTAGGTGGCAGCCAAAAGCAAACCAGACCCCATGGTGTGGAAGCTGCATGTGCCCCAGGCTGTCACAGCCAATTAGTACTGCCGTTGTTCCAAAGTAAAGCAAAAATATTAGCTTGCTCTTCCAATTTATGTGTATTACAAACCTGGCTGCTAAGCTGTTAGGACATAAAGACTTACTGTTGGGGCCTAATGAGCTGAACTGTTAGTTTGATTTTGTTTTTGTTTTTTTTCCTGGCATGGGGATACTGTGGAAACGTCGTGAGGTGCTACGGGGCCTGAGAAAAGTTCTCGTCTGTGAACTTATTTGCACTGACGCGCATAATTAATCATTGTTTCATGTGGTTTTTATTTGTGTGTGGTTTCTAGTGCATGAACACACCATTGTTTATGAATTCTACAGTTGATAGAACTTTTGGTCCGTTTCCTTTTGGAGACCTTCTTGTAAGTCCGCTGTGGACAGTTTTGGGGGCCTACTGCTTTGTCCTGGCTTTCAGTCGCCTCCCATGGAGTCTTGAAGCTCAACTTTTCTCCTTTCCTATGAAGGTGCTGTGAAGGCTGTGCTCCCCCTTCTACCTGTGGCAATACCTGCAGTCTAAACTTTGCACATACTCCTAGTGTGCATTGTGAATCAGTGCCACGTATTTTCCAAACTTCCGGTTTCTTCTTTGACTTATTGCAACTTTTGGTTATGTATTCCTTTATTTCCAGATTTGGGGAAACTTTCTCAGTTTTCTTTTATTGCTGCTTTGTGTCCTTTGTGATATATGAACATGCTCTGTTATTTCATCCCTTGAAAGTCACTCATATTTGTTTTGTGGCCAGCACAGGTTCTGTTTTGTGAGACAATCCATCATGCACTTTAAATCTGGTGCAGAACCAAGAATATATGATCAGACACTCCATAAGTTTATGAGAATGGTTCCTTCCTTTCCTGTTAGTGTGCTCATTTATTTGAAATACAGTTGGCTTCAGTGTTGTTTTCCTTTCAATATTAAACTTCCTTCCCTCCATTGTTGTTCAGTGAATCCAATTTTTTAACACATAAAAAATCACTCTAAAAATAAAAACTATTCCAAAAGGACTCCAAAAATGCCTCTTCCTTCATGCTACCCACCTCATCTTCTCTCCCTCATGCAGTTACCCATAAGCCCTCTCCTGGTTTATTCTGCATGTGTGATTGTGTGTTTTAAATAAAAGTGTTTTCACATATGTCTCTTAACAGTTTCTCCTCTGTGCAGGGTTGTAAGTCTTCCTTTTGCACTTGTGTCCCATCATCCTTTTTAGACAGTAACCCACAGAGATGACCCCACATCCAAGCATAGCATTACCCCCTCTCTGTGCAGCTTCCTCTCGCTTTGTGGGGGACAGTTGAGCCAGACTTGGGGACAGCAGGAGTCCTCACAGGATGGTCTTGTACCATCTAAGCCTATGTCTTTACACTGGGTGACATCCACACACCGATGCTATCACCAGCGATGATTGTCTCAGGCAACATTCCTGTCATGAGTCTCTTGGGCCTCCACTGGCTTCACGCACATCATCCTGTGTGTTGATGTTCCCAACCTTCGCACTGTTGGGAACCTGTCTCCAGGGGAAAATGCCTGTAGGAGACATAACTGAGCTGAGCAGGAAGAGGCTGGTGCCTGATTCCCCCACTGTGGATTCTCTGTCTCTCTGCTGGCCAGGTCTGGTGTGCCCCCTCTCCACGGTCAGGACAGTGACCAGCATTGGTTCAGGCTGTGAGTCTGGGCCAGTCTGGGGAGTGTGATACAGCAGTTCAGTGAGTTTTAACTCGCAATTACCCTTCTCAGAATGAAGCGAGCATTATTTTCCTTCATTCAAGGTTCACGTTTAAATCTTCCTGTAAATTGAGTCTTTATCTCTTCATTCTGCCAGGAGTAGTTATCATTTTCTTCAGAAAGGTTTTGATCACTTCTCGTTATGTCTGTTCCTAAATATTTTTATCTCTTTTGTTGCTCTTGTCAATGAGACTTTCTCATTCATTGTTTTATAATTGGCAGTTATTTGTGGCCATGAATGCTGCTGAGTTTTGTTGAATTTTCATTGAGGAATCTGGTTCTTAGCATTATAAACTGTCTGCTCTTGTTTTCTGCTCTTGGCTGGAATTCTGCTTCGCTAGGAGGATTTCAGTTCCTGCTTCCTCGTTGTTTCCATGTGTCTGGTCAATCTGTGCATGCTTTTGTTTCCAGTCTTTTCAGATTGCTGTGTTTGAGCTCCGTCTCGTCTGTATTATCATTGATGATTAGATATGGGAAATAGTTTGTTTTAATAGACGAGCTCCTTCATATGTGCATACACAACTGTCATGTTTAGGGGGGACATCTGTCTTCAGCTAACACTGCTGAAGCACCCTAGTGTTTAGTGTCTTCCTTCTCTATTTGATGTGTGCTTTTTCTTTCATTGTTTCCATGTGACCATTTATGAAGGTTTTGGTTTCTGTCATAGGGTTTGTGTTCCTAATGGGTTCAATTCCCCTTTTGTCTTAATCTTTGCCTCACACAAAGTGTTGAATGGCTCCGCCTCTCAAAATAAAATCCAGTCTCCGATTTATGACCCATAAATCTTTCCCCTGATGTGTTTTCCGACTGCTTGCCTGCAGCTTTTTCCTGCCACTGTCCACTCTGTTGCTGAGCTCCCGCCACAGGCTTGCTCACTCTTCCTCAAACAAGGCCCATGGGAAGGTTTTGACAGTTGGATTTTCTGCCTAATGTTCTTCTTCACTATTCACTGTTTCATTTCATTCAGGTCGGGGCTTAAGTTACTTATCATCATCAAATGAGTTTCTGATTCCAGCCTTTGAAATTCCCTCTGTAGGCTGCACATAGTTTTTTGTTGTTGTTGTTGTTGTTGTTGTTGTTGTTGTTGTTTTGGTTTTTTGCTTTTTGGGTCATACCTGGTGATGCTTAGGGGTTACTCCTGGCTCTTTGCTCAGGAATTACTACTGGCAGGCTCGGTGACCAAATGGAATGCTGGGGATAGAACCCAAGTCAGCCACATGTAAGGCAAACGCTCCTCCCCCCTGTGCTATCACTCCAGTCCCTGAGCATGTGTTTTGCATGAAGTAGCGCTGGGCTTGACATCCAGTACCACAAGGTCCCCTGAGCACTGCTTGGGGCAGCCCCCAAACACTGAATCAGGAGAAGCCCCAGAACACCAGCAGACCAAAAGTAAAGAAATTAAATGTGGTCTGGCTAAAATTCTAAAACCTGGAAAATTGAGTGGAGTCTATCAAGGTTCTCACATAGAGAGCAGAATTGGGGAGGTGTGGATCGGGCATTTGTGGTGCTGGGCGCTCACTTCTCTGACAGCCAGGTGACAGCCCCACCTGTTTGTGGTGTTTCTAGTTGCACACAACAGTTAAGATTTTCATCCACCACTTACCCAATGGTCTATATCAGCCTGAAGTCTTACATTCCATAAACCATTCTAACAGGAACCCAGTATATAGGTTCAATCTGAAACCAGAAGGAAACTGTCCAGAGTGAGAGCCCCCAGAATAGGAAAGCAGTACCAGATGTCCCTTGCAATTTTCCAACTTCATGCTCCATAAAGCAGAGAAAAGAGACATCAGGAATTGATGAGGTCTGTCTTAGTAACCTGGGGCTTTAGATTTTGTGCCAGATGAAAAGGCAGTTGGAGCGGAGTGTCTGAGCACCAGGATAATCTTGTAATTCTGGCAGAGGCCTGAGTGAGAGATAACCAAATGGTGCTTGCAAGTAGTGGGTACATTGCAGGAACCTGGTGTGGAGGAATTGAGTTGCAGTAAATTTTCTCAAGGCTTCTGTGGAGCCATAAATACCTTTATGAGCAGTAATAGATATTGTGTCCTGGAGATCTAGTGATAAGTACAGGAATATCTCCAGGGCAAGAATGGATGGAGAATGGATCATGGGGAAATAATTCCAAAGACAGGGCTCAGGGAGGAACCAGATGGCATTATATTTGGGAAAAAATGGGAGAGAACAAATTATGGCTATTTACATGTCTTTTCTAAAGGCAAAGCCTGCATCTTCTGTAGGATGGCTCCTTTGCTAAGGACTATTAACTTAAGCAGGGAGAATGACCACCTAATGATATTTTAATGGCCGCCATAAAAAATGTGATTCTTTTACTGTGATATCACAGAAAAGAAAACCTATCTTGGTAGAGAAAACTTGACCATATTTTAAAAGCTCTGTTATATCCTTCTCCTGAAAAATCGATAGTAAATTGCATTTTAGAGAAATGTTAACAGGATTTCCCTTTCAGAAACTACTCAGCTCTGCAAACGTTTAACAAATGTGACTGCTCATTAAAACCTGACCTATGAACCAAGGAGGTCTGAGTGCCTTGACATTAAGACATTTATTTTGCAGAGTATGTTTCAAATCCAGTATTCTGCATCTATGCTAGAAAGATAAACATGACATGACTGACCCATCTCAACTACATTTATAGTAATTGATTTCAACCCCTGTTTTGAGGCCTTTGGATTGGAAGAAAGTTCCATAAAATTCTGTAAGGATGACCGGAAACTTGCAAGCCTATACAAGTTTAATAAGTTTTCATGAAAGAGGGAAAAACATGATGTACTGACTGACAAAATAGACTTTTGGAGTCCCTATGCATGGGAGCCAATACAAGATTTTTGGAGCCATACTAAAAAACCCTTAAGGAAAAAGTGCGACATCAAAGGAAGATATATTTGCTTGAACCAAGGATTCTTTGATCCCTCCAGGAAGGGAAATTATTGGCATAACCTCCAGTGTTCAAAGAAAAGCTACAAAAGTGGCATAATAATGGCATCTTGAACACAAAAAGAATCATTGGGCAGAGTTGGAAGTCCAAAGGAAGAATTTTACCAAGAGGTAGCATCAACCTCAGGCTTGAGGGATAAAGTAGTATGTGGCAAGTATGGGGAAGCACAGCCAAGCCAGAGGAACTAGAATCAGCAACCCATGATGCCCTGGACTCACCAGGAATCTTGAGTGTATGGTGGAGTAGATTTGAGGGTGGGGTGGAGGGGAGGGTGGAGGAACACTTGTCTGATGGGTGGACAAGAGCTGAGGAAGCAGGGCTGGAGTTAGAGTACAATAGGTGGTAGGATTCTTCCTTTGCCTGCAGCCACTCAGGAGTCTCCTATCCCCATCTCACTTGAGGTACAGACTTGATTCAAATGCGAGTGCTTTCCACTGCTCACTTAACAAACAGATTTTTTTGGAGGGAATCACACCTGGTGATGCTCAGGGGCTACTCTTGACTCTGTGCTCAGGAATTACTCCTGGCAGTGCTTAGAAGAACATCTGGGATGCTGAGTATCAAACCCAGGTCAGCTGCATGCAAGGCAAATGCCCACCCCACTGTTCTATCACTCCAGCCTTCTGACTTTTCTCTTATAAACCCTTATTTGCATATCTGATTGGTTCTCTACGTCCCATTATTTGCATAAGGACACATATGCAATCTCATTGGTATGATGCAATCTGATGACTTTTATGCCTTTTTGGTCACACCCAGCAACAATCAGAGGCTACACCTGGCTCTGCACTCAGGAATTACTCCTGGCTGTGTCCAGGGGACCTTATGGGATACCAGGGAATGGAACCCAGGACAACCGCATGTAATGCAAAAGCCCTACCCACTGTACCATTGTTCGAGTCCCAATAGATAGGTTTTGGAATCAGGAAGAGTAAGGGCCCTTCATAAAAAAATTGCATACTGGTATTTATCTTCCCCATGCTGTGTTGCCACAAGCTTCCTTTCATCCTTTACCCCTTGAGAAGAAAAATCTGCTGGAGTCTAGCGAGTGAGGCAAGAGCCACTTGAATGACAGCCACCTTTTCCTGATGCATGACGAGAACCACTCTCCAAATCCTGGGTCACCCAGAGATGGCTGTAAGCTGCTTTGCCCACTTCTGCCTGTCATTTCCTCTCTCCCTTCCCCTGCAGGCGACAGATCAGCAAGAGTGGAATGTTCCTTCCCAGAAAAGTCCACCATCCTCTCGACATCCTGGCTTGCCCCCCCATAAGTTTCCTGTCTCTGAGCCCATGAAGGGAGTGGCAAGTAGAGATTTGATTCAATAATTGCACGGCCACCACCCACCCCTCAATCTCAAACTTATTTTGGCTTCATCCTAATCCAAAGTTTGAGAAACAGGGCTGTCAATTCTTGGTGAGGAATTCACCAGCCCTCTGGCTCGCCTCCCATGGAGTGTATGTGGAGAGGCACTTCTCACCTCCTCCATCTGTCATCTGTCCTCCAGCTGTCCTTTCCTTGGAGGAAAGCCTCAACTTTCAGTTTCAAGAGAACACATTAAATAAGATCCTCTAAGGGAGACATAAGTGGGCATTCAGTGAGACATTCCCTCATTTCTAATTGAGATGATTCAAACAGAGGACACTTATTTTGGCCCCCTTCATTTCCCAAGAATTGAGAAAAGCATAGGTCCCACAGATACTTAATCTTCATGGAAAAATTTGACCATGGCTTCATGTAGGCTAGAAAATGTGCTTTAAAAAAAAATCTAAAGTGTGTACTGTAAGGATCCTGTTCAGAGGGTTTCTTTTCTTTTTTTTTTTTCTTTCTTTTTCTTTTTTTCTTTTTCTTTTTTTTTTTTTTTTTTTTTTTTTTTTGCTTTTTTGGGTCACACCTGGCAATGCTCAGGGGACCATATGGGATGCCAGGGATCAAGCCCAGGTCAGCCTCATGCAAGGCAAACGCCCTACCTGCTGGACTATCATAATGGCCCCAGAGAGCTTACTTTCTTGATAAGAACTTCTGGGAGTCTCTGGAGCACACTGGAAGCTGAGATGTCTGCACCAGGAGCCCGATTAACACTGATTGAGGCTTTATTTCATTAACTTTCAGGCACTGTTGCTCCATGAGTACATTTCTGTGTTTTTATCCCTTAGGGCTTCTCCTGGCTCTGTGCTCAGGGATCACTCCTGGCAGGCAGGGGACTGTATAGGGTATCACAGATCGAACATGGGTCAGCCCCACCCACTGCACTCTCTCTCCAGCCACATATCTCTGCTTTTTCCATCTTCACCAATGTTTAGTGACTTTACCTCTGACATAGGTTACCCTGTAAAGCAGCAGCTTTTGTACAGACTCATAAGCATAACGTTTTTCAAAAGTTCAGTGGGGAGGCCAGAGTGTTAGTACAGTAGGTAGGGCGTTTGCCTATATGTGGTCATCCCAGTTAGATCCCCAGCATCTCATAGGGTCCCCAAAGCATCACCAGGAGTAATGGTGCAATCCTGAGTGCAGCCAGGAGTAACCCCTGAGCATCACTAGGTGTGGCCCCAAAGTGCCACCCCCAAAAACATATATCAGCATGTATTGGCTTGTGCCATGTCCAGCCCCTATCTAGACTTGACCGCCAAGGAACGCTGACTCGTTGTGCTATGCAGCAAGGTCAGAGGGAATTACCCAGCAGCTGCCAAACATCTGCATCAACGACTCCTTCTGGGATCGACTGTTTTTCCCTCTCCTTGTTCTGGAATCAATCTTATGGGATTGCAGAGTCGACCCCTCACCCATAGAATCTTAAAAGCCTGAGTGGGGTCACATGTTCTTGTCAAGTTGGTACCTGGTAGAGTCATTGTGGCCAGGAAGCATCAAGTCTGCAGAACTCTCTATGCCACTGACATTATGTAGATAAACCATGGAGGTTTCCTGATGATCCATTTGATTTTGTTTTCCCTAATTGCTCTAGCTAGAACTTCCAAAGTTATGTTCATAAAGTTGTAGTTGTAGATACCCTTTTCTTAGGAGATCCTTAGGGGGAACCTATCCATTTTAAAATCATATCATCTGATGTTGTCTGTTTATCGCATGTGGGCTTTATTATGCTAGAGTACATTCCTTCTGTTCCCAATTTAAGTGGTCTTAATCATAAGCAAATTTTGAATCTTGTTGAATGCGTTTTGAGCATCTGTGGACAGGATGGTTACTTTTATCTTTTGTTGAGGTGACGTGTGACATTTGTTGATTCGCATAGTTTAGGCTGTCTTTGTACCTCGGGGATGAATCCCACTTATTTCTGATCATTCTCTTGATAGGATGTTGGGTTTATTTTTGCCAAATTTAGTGTATATACTTGTATCTTAGTTCACCTAAAAGAGCGATGTATAATTTTCCTTTCTGTGTGTCTGTGTGTGTGACCTTTCCTGGTATAGGAATTAAGGTGACAATGACCTAACCCAGTGTGTTGAAGAATTCTCCCCCACCTCCAATGTTTTAGTTGTATTAGAGCAGGATGATATTTGTTTTTCTTTGAACGTTTTGTGGAATCCATGCCATGCAGAAGAATGATTTATTTCACTTTACTTAATCCAGTTTTTTCCATACCTACTGATCCAGGAACTCTTTCATTGACTATTATATACTGATATCCTGTAGAAAAAAACAATTTGGGGAAATGCCACTCTAAAAGAAATCATTCCCTCAGAAATAAATTGAAATGCTCTTGCTTCTTCCACCACATCCCTGCAACGGGGCTGCAGCACTTTTTACAGTGAGTTTTCCTTCCTTCTAAATCTCTGAATCTCGTAGGTCAAACAGGTTATTCCTCCTTATGTCTGGGAAATTCCATACTTTGAGAACTAATTTTTAACTAGAAATAAGCAAGCTTTAAGAGAGACCTGCTGAGCTCTCTCCAGAGATGGTATTGAGAACTTTATAATGCTGGAATTGCTCTGGAACTTATCTGGCCTTTCCTTATCTCTTTAACTTTCTCATTCATAGATTTCTTAAAATGGGATATGTTTTATCTGTCTCTGTCTGTCTCTGTGTCTCCCTCTCTGTTTCTGTCTCTCTGTCTTTCTGTCTCTCTCTGTCTCTATTTGTCTGTCTCTCTCTTTCTCTCTGTCTTTCTCAGTTCTTGCCTGTTAATGAGTTTCTTGCCTAGTTAGGCCCTAGGAAGGAGGAATGTCTTACACAGAAAGAGGAAGAGGTAGAACATTTCAATGATCCAATAAGCTGTGCAGTTGCTCAAGGTTGCATCTGCAGTCATCATGACCGTAGCTTTCCTGTTCCCTCGCTCATCAACAGGCTAAAATACTACTGTTCTCTCCTTTGCACTGATAAAGAATCTCAGACCCAAGGAAACTAAAAATTATCAAGTCATGAACCAATTTTTTTCAAAAGTGGCAGAGGGTAAGATTTAAACTCATTTCAACACAGATGTCAATCTATCTAACCACTGTACGAGTCTATTATGCATGTCTGTGAGAGAGAGAGAATGAGATTTTGTATATCTGTGAGCATGTCCACATACGTAGCAAAGACAGGGACTCACAGAAGAGACTGAGAACATGACTAAAGCGTAACTAAGCAAAACCATTATTCTACAGTGTTGAATAGCTATGATGAGCCATACTGATGACCAGGCCAACCTGGGGTGAAATTTCTCCTTATAAGTCACCCTCCTAAATCAGTGTTCCTCAAAATAGCCCCCTAGGGTGCTGGAACCCTGGTGTGTGGGGCAATAGTAGCCTCAAGTGCAATTGGGAGATGCGGGGCGGGGTGCCTCCTATTTAGTTAGTTAAAGCAGGCAGAAATACACGACGACTCTGAGTGATTTTTTTTCTTTTCCTTTTTTTTCTGGAAAGAGGACAGCATGCCAGGTGAATCTGGGAACCTCGAGCCTAGCTCCTGCTCTCAGTTTCCTGGAAAGAGGACAGCATGCCAGGTGAATCTGGGAACCTCGGACCTACCTCCTGCTCTCAGTGTGGTTCCTATTTCCCCCTTGGAACTCAGGTGGCATCACTTGTCAGATACTCAATAAAAACCTGCAGTGCAGATAGAGAACAACTGAGTCAAGAAAAACCCAACTTCCAAAGATTTTCATGCATAGATCTTTGTCCCAATTCCTAACAAATGTGGATTCCATGAAGTTAACATTGTAAAGTTAATATTCTCTGTGGATACCCAATATTTTAATCAATACAAATATAAAGAACAGCTTAGCGTATGCGGCCCTGCAGCAGACTTGAGAAAGCAAAGCACAAGTTTTCAAAAACAACAGAAAACCCATAGACCTCTCTGATCTGGTGCCATGATTAAATTATCACATGCACAGAAACATGTATACTCAGTAAACCTGTTTGGATTATGTCCCTCGCAAGAACCACACTGGTTACTGCAAAGTCCAAACAGTCAGATTAGGAAAAAGGAAGAAGTGTATTGCTTGAGTGTGTCTAGGAAGATGATAAAACATAGAAGATTGCAGAGAATATTAAAAAAACACGCTGCTAATTTCTAACATACACCAGCAGGAAATGATTCAAATGGCATCCATGACTTAAGTGTGACATTAGAAACCTCATGTTCATTCCGCATACCTCGACAGAGAGAATTCTTCCATGCTCACTAAATGTGGCAGCCTAAAAAGGTTGGTGGTCAGAGAACAGCCTTACCCTCCAGCAACTTCCTGAAGAGCAGGGCAGAGGTCAGCGCACCGTTCATGAGGGCTGGTCATCATGGTACAACCAAAGGGAAGGTGAACCCTGAAGAATTAGTGAGCATCTGGCAATACAGAGAGCTGGCTGGAATGTTGGGAAAGGTTTGGGGGATGTTACTTGCCTGTTTAGAGAAGCTGGCATACCTGATGGTTCAGTTAGCAGAACAGAACTAGGGGAAATCCAGGACCCCACCTCCCACCCAGATAACTCCTCCCCATTCATTTGAGACAGGTTCCACCAACCCTCATTAGAGATGAGCTCTCAGAGATGACCTATGACCTCTCCTGGCACTCTTTCTGCCTGGGAAGCATCTACACTCAGTGGTGATTCTCCATGTTGGAGCATTCTTTGGGTGAGACGTACACAAGTCTGTCCCCTTGCCTATGACTGAAGGAAAATGCCAGGCCTTTGGGAGAAGCACTTTCATTACAGATATCACTGGGGCTTCTCTCTCGGGCACTGTGTTACAGGAGCCAAAGCAGGTGTGAGCCCTGCTGGTATCAACTACAAAGCCAGCCTTGGCAAAGCCAGGAAGCAGGTAGACGGGCCGTGTTTCTGCAATGGCGCTGCCCTGGAGGCCTGTTCACATCTCTTACTGGTATTGGCACACAGCTTGAGGGCATGCAGACAGAGCCCCATCTTTTTTTGGGAATCAGTTTAACTTTCTGTATTAGTGATAAAATAATGCAGATTGGAATGTCAATATCCAGTCGCTCTTCAGTCTGAAGCCCTTTCTGTCATATTCATTGAGTACTGAGATAAAGAGAGAAAATTTTGTGGAAACTGGACCAGAAGTCAAACATATTTACTTCAGCTCACAAATGAATCTTCTTCAAGTCACTTTTTTGAGAAGTGGTCTTCTCAAAAAAGTGACTTGAAGAAGCTTCATCATATTAAACATTCTTAAGAGAACTGGTGGTTAGAGCAAAAGTCAGGCACGCACCTTAAATGTCAAGCACTGGAGACAAGCAGGAAAATGAGTTCGGTGTCAGAGAAATGAAAAGCATTAAAGTGCTATCTGGTAACTGTAGAACAGCATGGAAGAAATGTGGCTTAGAGTGTTTCACTTCCAACTTCATGATTAAACCCAAAAAATCTTAGACCACTACTTGAGTATGTATTCTGAAAGTCATCTGAAAATGAGAAGGTAGCTTCTTTTTTTTTTTAATTGAATCACAGTGTGATTCAATTAAAAAACATGTCGGGTTCTGAGCATACGGTGTTCCAGCACCCATCCCTCTACCAGTGCACATTTCCCACCACCAATGTCCCCAGATTCCCTTCCCCCAACCTGTCTCTGGCAGAACTTTCTCTCTCTTGCTCCCTTTCTCTCTCACTCTCTTCTCTCTCTTCTCTCCCTCTTTTACTTTCCCTCACTCTCTCTCTCTCTCTCTCCACCCATCCCCTTTTGGGCATTATGGTTTGCAACACAGATATTGAGAGGTTATCATGTTTGTTCCTTTACCTTTCAGCATGCAGTTCTTATCCACAGTGATCATTTCCAACTGCTTTTGACACAGTGGTCCTTTCACTATCCCAACTGTGAGAAGTTCTTCTTAAGCACTATAACTAAGAATTTAAAAAAAGAAAGAGAAAGAAAGAGATCAAAATTCTAAGGAGCCAAAAAATAAAAAAAGGAGCAGGTGAACAATTCTATGCATTGGTTTTCTGTGAGTCTGAAGTGAGCTTGGACGAGGCAGGTATTTCCATACAGGAGACCTTAACAGAGGGTCTCCTAAATGTGAGTTTGACTTATAATTTGTTTTGTTGTCTTTGAGGTAACAGTGGTGACATTCACTCTTCTGGTGTAACAAAGACTCCAACTCCTCCACCCCCGCCACAGTGCCCCCTGTCCTGGTGTCACTTTCATTGTCTTCCTGCCCATCCCCCTCCACCGCCACCTGGACACCAGCTCTGTATTCGAGTTTGAGGAGGTCTTGTTAGTCACCATCCCTTCCCTTTGCTTCCTTTGTGCACATCCGAAGTGAGACATGCGACTGTGTGTCCTCTCTCTAACTAACATCACATAGCAGAATCCTCTCTAGGAGAACTTCATTATAAAGAAAATGTTTTAATTGATTTGAAGTTATGTGATTTGCAATAGTGTTAATGATGGTTTCCTGTGAATATAATTCCTATACCACAGCCATGCCAGTGTACCCTCCTGCCTCCCCTAAGTACCCCAGTGACAATCCTTGTTAACTACCCTACAACCAATAAGAAGTCAATTGTGTGCATCAATTTTGTCATTGTGCTGCCTTTGGCCCTCGGTTGCTCCCTCAATGTATCTTGATGTCCCACTCATGAGAGCTCATTCTATGTCTGCTCCTGTCCTTCAACTGCACTCAACACGATGTCCTCTAACTCCACCTGTGTTGCTGTAAGCGGTGTGATGTTGTTCTTTCTGAGAGCTGCATAATATTCCAATGTGTATACAGACCCCAACTCATTGAGCCATCCGACCGTGATTGGGTATTTGGGTTGTTTCTGTATCTTGGCAATTGTATAAAGTGCATCAGTGGACATACATGTGCACAGATCCTTTCAAAATGATGCTTTTGTGTTGGGGGCGGTAAATACCAGGAAGTGGTAGCACTGGGTCATATGGGAGTTGGATTCCTATGTTTTGGTGGACGTCTCCATCTAGCTTTCCATAGGACCACTGGAAACAGCTCCTTCATGTCTGTCAGCACCTCACAGTGACCCCATCTGACTCCCACCCTCTGTTCCTGCAAGGGCTAGAGGGGCCAGGGAGGTGAGTGGGAGAGAAGCTGATTGCTCCCCCGACTGAGTTCCACAGCAGAGGAACCCACCACAGGCTGACAATAGCACCCCTCACCCTGACTGCAAGCATGAGGCCAGGCTACCCCCCCATATTCATCCTCTGTACTTAAGAGGTGGGTGCTGGGGCAGTCGATGCAGCGGCTGGAACCAGTAGCAGGCAGGGAGAAGGGGAAGGGGCCCAGGGTCTCACAGGTGGAGCTGATTCTGTGTGAACCCAGTGGAGAAAACGAGTCTCATCACTGGCTGAGTCTTTGCCATTATTGGAGCTGTCAGGCATCTCCTGGTTACCTCCCCTTCCACAGCAGCCTGACACCGCATGGAGAAGCAAAGCCTCAGCCCTGGGTGAGGCATCGCCTGGGCAGTGTTGAGGGTCAGTCAAGTGTCTTGGCCCAGAGTTCCTGAGCCACAAGTGTGTCGGGTGGTTTTGTCTGTCTTTGCAAACTGAAGCACAGCAGGAGTTTCTCAGGGGCTGCTGTCCCCCATGTGGAGGGAGACAGTCACAAGGTGCTTGGCTTCCTCGGCTAATTTTAGCCATTCTGAGGCCCACCTCTATTTTTAGGATCGCTTCTGAGCACCTGCTATAGGTGGTATGAGCGTGACAAGCCGAAGGGAAAATTGTAGCTGAAAACCCCTTCCTCACCTGTACCCCCCACGGCAGTAGGCTGCAGGATGGAAGGGACTTGGGGGGGTCTCAGACACCCTGGCCTTCACCTAGACCGTCACCTTGACAGAGCTGTCCTGGCTCTTCTGTGTTTCTGCTGTGGGATCCAGGCCAAGCTCTGTGACCGTGGCTTTTTCCTCTCCCTCACCTCTGGGAATATTTAACAGCATCTGTGTGTAGAAACATGCTTGGCCATTGAGTAAAAGCTATCAATTGCGACTCTTATTATCACTGTGATTTCTTTTATTGTTTCTGTCATTGTTATAGGCAAGGTGGTATCAAAGTTTTCATCTCATCCTTATAAGATAGAAAGATCTAGTTCCCTTTGGCAGATGAGAAAACTCATGATATCTGAAGCGCTAGCCAAAACCCCTTCCTTATCAGCTTGTTCTTGCTTCTCACCTTGACCCTACAAATATAGAATAATAAGGTGCCTTTTCATTTCATGTAAATCATAATTATTCGTTAGTGAGGCACCAAACAACCTCTGGCAAGTAGTAAGATCAGACACTGGCACTAGCATCAGGGGCACTTGATTTCTTATCGTTGGCGGCTGTCACACAGAGATCACACCAGGCCTCATGCACACACTTTCCTGATTTCACTACCAGGCTTTACCTTCTTCGGTCAGATCATGAATCTCTAGCATTTGGCTTAGAAACTGGCACAGCGTCAGCTCTCTCGCTCAGAGGCCTTTGATGGTTGGCAAGGAGAGAGGATAACATTTCTGTTCAGGGAACTTAACTTGTTGAGTGGAGGTGAATTCTGGAGGTACCCATGAGTTGTAAGGGAGCATTTTCTTCCATGGTCAAAGAAGCCAAGAACTCCCTAAGCCCATCAGGATGCATTAAGCTGTGCAGAACTTTCTAGTATCTGTCCACTTCCCTATTTGGTCATTCATTCTCTTCCCACCCCACCCCCACACCCCCAACCCTGGAATGATGGTTTTTCCGCCAGCATCAGGCACTAACACTCCTGAATGGTTTTCATCCAAGCTGTAATTGGGCACCTGAATCCAGCCATCCCTGATTTTGCTCCCACTGAAAGTTGTGTTCAGAATTAGAAGAACCCTCATCCCTTAAATAAGCACTTTTTACAGCACCATCAGCATGGCAAATATGAGCATTAATTAACCGTGATTTTCCATTAGTTGTGAGGGGCTCCTGGGAGGGGCCTACCAGTCCCACGTGCCTGGGGAATGAGGCTGGTTCCAAAAGCAGAAATAGGATCCTGTTGCTGGGAAAGAGGAGGGAAATGCTGAGATGTGGAGTTCAGGGCCCCTGGGCAGTGACGCTGTGACATGCACAGGCAATGCCATCTGGATCTTACGGGACGACGGGGACGTGATCTGAGCACCAAGATAGTGTTCATGTGCTGAAAAGTCTGAAGGCAAAGTGGTGGCTGTGTCTTGCCCTCACCACAGAGCGTACCTCTGCAGCATGTTTCTGTGGCCACCGTGACGGCTGGTGTGTGAAGGGGCAGTAGAGGGCAGACCCAGCCCTCAACATGCTGGGTGGGTGGGCGCTGCTCCCAGGGCTCCAGGAGAGGCTTCTTCCTGGCTTCTCCCCAATACCTGATGGTTGCTGGTGTTCCAGAAGTTTCTCTTCAGTCTCAGCCCGTCTCCCAGAGCCACCTCACTGATATTTCTCATGATCTTTAATTTCCTCTAAGGACAATCATCACTGGGTTCTTTTCGATCCAGGCCTGCTTTGTCTCTGCTCTTGTTTTAGCTTTTGGAATGAGGTGGGGGTGAGGGGGCCACACCTGGTGGTGCTCAGAGGATGCTCCTGTTTTGTGCTCAGGGTCATTCCCAGCAGCTCCAGGGATGTGATGCCGAGGACCAGAGCTGGGCCTCCAAGCAGAGCCTGTGTTTCCTCACCCTGCCCTGTCTGGGCTCCTCTGATCTTCTTCTGTGACCTAACAGTCAGTGTCAAGTCCCTGCTGATGCATTTCTGTGTGTGTGTCTATGTGTGTCTATGTCTGTGTATGCATGTGTGTGTGGTCTCTTAGCTTCTTTACTAGGGTGAAGTATTATCTACTGGAAGGTCCACCGTTCATTTGTTACCTTCTGGTTTTCTGTCCTAAGGCCAATCACACCCTGCCCTCACTCCTGTTTCTCAAGGTGGACAGTGCCACACCTGCAGGGATGCTGGTACTTGCATTTCTGTATTTTTTTATTGCTTGTTTCTACAAGTTATCCAGATTTTGACTAAGATAAGAAGGCCTCTGACTAAAACAGAGGCCAGGAGGATTTGTCAATGGTTGGTATCTACCACAAATGTGAGGGCACAGCGGTTAGGTAAGATGGACCAGTTTGTCAACAATAGTTGGAAATAGCAATGCTAGACTAGAACTGAGTACTGGAAGTAGGTAAAGCGATATACATGATAACCCTTCAATAAATGTACTGCTGTAAGCCACATACACAAAAGGAGAGAGAGAGAATAAGAGAGAGAGAGAGAGAGAGGAAATGCCTGCCATAGAGGCAAGCAGGGACTGAGGGGGAGGGAATCTGGAAATATTGGTGGTGAGAAATGTGCACTGGTGGAAGGATGTGTGCTGGAACACTGTATGACTGAAATCCAATCATAAACAGCTCTAACAGTTTTGTCTATCTCATGGTGATATAATAAAAATTTTTTAAAAGAATTAAATAAAAATTTTAAAAAGAAAAGTAAACAGTACTAAGAGAAATAGCTCAGTGGCTTAGGTTGCCTTAGTGGCTTAGTGGCTTCGGTTTAGTGGGAGTACGAGAAGTGCTTTCTGTTTGTGTTACTTGAAGAAGGTAGATTTCCAGAGGGTCGCTGAGTGATGCTACTTTCCTGGAAACAGGAGCAGAAAGCCAAATAAGTCTGGGACCTATGCACCAAGTGTAGAGCTGTTTATTAAGAGCCTCTGAGGAGCTGTTTCTCTGCATGGCTGGTTCCAAGGCATGCAGGAGGATAAGCCTTGCCCAGAGAACTCAGGCTGGCTGGGCTGAGAGGGGCAGTCTCAGTAATGCTCTGGCATGCTATGTTTAAGTTCTGGCTGAGAGCCAATAAAGTACAACTTGGACAATTCTGGGTAAAATGATTTAGCAACATGGCGATCCCCAAGCAGGGCAGAGGTGGGCTAGAACAGGGGCTGTAAAGATGCCTTTAGTGTTTTGGAGACCCTATGGGCTACCAGAAATCATACCCAGGTTGGCCACGTGCAAGGCCTTACTCAAGTGTGTTTCTGCTGTCCATTGGATGGGCCATCACAAGCAGAGGTGGGGGTCTGTCTACTTCTCCAGGGTCCCCATGCTGTTTCCTAGGACAGAGTTGTTCCAGGAAGATAGCTGCTATGTTTACAGTGGCAATCAAAAAGGCACCTTTTATTAACTTAAATACAGGACAAACATGACTTGCAACCTGATCTACTTCAGCGAATTGCTAGATACTCCTGTGAGCTCACCCTGACGTGGAGGTCTGTTGATCTAGGGAGTAGAACTACTGTCCTCCAGCTAAATAACCCCTGGCTTCCCAATGACTGAGCACTACTAGGTGGGGACAGCACTTTGCAAAGTATCAGCCCACATAGGAATCTGGGGTCCTTTGTTGTTGGAGTCATTTGGGAAATGAACACTCAGCAGGACTGTCTGAATAGACTCTTAAAGGGGGTACAAAAAAATAGGAACTTTGTAGAGGAAGTTTCAGAAAGCAAAAAAAAAAAAACACTTAGACAGCAAAAGACAATTTTTCTAAAATGATGGGTTTGAGAAGAATGAATCAGCAATGAATGTCAGTGCAAAACATTATTTAGAAAGTTTGGCCATACTTCTGATTAAAAATATTGCCAAGAGTGGCTCCAGCAGAAATAACAAAATGCAAAACCTAGGCCTTGTCATTGATCTCGAAGCTTTGTGGGAAACATCGTGGCCTCACATGCTCACTTGTGCTCTCAGCACCTAATGTCGGCTCATCTCTGGCTCTCTGAGAGCAATTCCTGAAAAAAAAAAAAGACAGTGGGAAGGAGATCAGATTTCCCCAGACCTGTTTGCAGCCCAAGAGACCCATACAGCCATGTGAGTAGGTGACAGCACCGATGACTAGCCATTATAGCAACAACATTCAGCAGCAGAGAGGAACAAGTTTGTGTAGCCCTCATGGTCCAGATGGGTCAGCAGCTCCCACGAGGGTCAGACTGAGTCACAGATTGGCCAGTTGGGTCTGCCATCTGCAACACAATTAATTCCTTTTCTTATCCCAAGGAAGTTGCTTCATAGTTTTCCTGCCAGTGGGAGAAAAAGTAGGAAGAAAAGCTCAGGGAAGTTGGTTTATGTTTGTGAAGATGGCCCTGGGCTGTGCAAATGTCACTTCTGTTCATGTGACATTGACCCTTACCAAGTCACACAGCCACCATAATCCCCAGGGAGACTGGGCTCTAGTATTATGGCATATGGCACAGGACAACTGTCTACATGGATAACATTTAGGGTCTGGAAGGAGTTTATCTGTGACTACTGGGGGTCAGGCTGTGAGCCCCTCATGTGTCATGCAGCCATTGGATTCTGGACATGTTTGAGACTTCCAGCTGAGTTAGGCAGAGACCCATGATTCACGTGGCAAGGGGTGTGATAATCCTCACATAAGGAAGGAGGTGCTGTGTAGTTATCAAATACCAGCGCTGTGTTCATCTAGCACTTAAGAGAGAAATCTAAATTTCCCTTTCTTTTTTTAAAGTGAAGTAACCAATAATTGTTTTTTAAGACAATATTTTATTTTGGAGGCACAGTTTCTCACCTCTTCAAATGTGTGTCACACCCCACTGATGGAGCCTCTCCCTCTTTCAGTTTGTCCTACAGGTCTGTTCTGGGAACTTCAATTCTGTGGTCAAAATGCAAGAGTTTGATAATGTTTAGTGTTGCCTATTCCGTTACTCTGTGTTTTGGGGTCCCCACATATAAGTGAGATCACCCAGTACTTGTCTTTCTCCTTGTTTTACTCAGTATGGCCCCCTCTAATTCATCCAGCTTTTCTCAGAAGGCAGCATTTCAACCTTGGTACTGCTGAGTTGTAGTCTATTGGGAATACAGATTGAAGTTTCTTGATCCACTCACCTGTAACTGAGTGCCCCTGTTGTTGCCAGATATTGGCTGTTGTAAATTACCTGTGAGTTATGTAAGGCACAAAAGGTGTGCAAGTATCTGTATGGATTAGTGCTTTTGTACTCCTCACGTAGATACCGTGGAGTATCGGCCGGGGTAGTTCTGTGTGTAATACTTTGCTGAGCCTCCATACACGCAGGTCACGTGCCGCTCACTGCAAGACCCATGCAGGTCAAATGCCTTACTGCAGCCGCATTCCCAGCTCCATGGCACATTTTGTTGGTGCGCAGATGGCTGGGTGAAGAGGTAGATGAACAGGAGAACTTCCCTTTCCTTTCTCTGCCACCCTAACTCCCAGCAGCACAGTGTCTGGCCCTTAGTTAGAGCTGTCTAGAACAGTTCTAAGGAGGTTAAAGAGAGGGAAAACATTCAGGCAAAGAGAGAAAAACCAGGCAGAGGCCACCTGGATGCTTCCTCCTTTCAGGTCGGCAGTCCTGTTGATGGGAGTCATGGAGAGGAGAAACAGGAGTTGACAGCCATGCTCTGGACCCTCTCCCGGGGCCCTTTTAGAATAGGAAAGTTAATTATGGAACCAGATTAACAGTTTCTTTTGATACAGTCAAAGTAAAACCAGCAGGATGCAATTTAGCTCTTCCCACTTTCCAAATAGCAGCAAATTTTCATACAAAACAAAGAGACACTTGAATTGCAAATTACTTAGAGAATCAGCTAGCAACCCCAACGGAAGAATATTTTCTGCTACTTTCAAAGCCTGGCTGTTTGCGTTTGCAGGTTTAACCATGTGGGGGGACCTGCACGGAAGCCAGGGGGCCCTGTTGTTGTAAGACCCAGGACCAGACAAGAAAGGGGGGTGTGGCTGAGGAGGGCTCCCTGGCCTCTGCCCCAGAACCTTCTCTCTCCCTCCAGTCCACCAATGGGGCCCAGATTGCCAGCCTCCCTCCAGGTTATCTTGGTCAAGGTGCCAAGAGCAAGTCCTCTTAAGGCCGGTAGGGAATAAGCTAGTAAAGTGGGTGTCAGGTGGGGAGAGACCCTGGAAGTAGAGGACTGGGGTAACCTGCAAACCCCATGGAACCAGCGCTGCCAGGTGGGAATGCTGACCTATGGTCACAGCACTGAGAAGTCCTTCATGTGTGCAGGTCTGTCCTTGAACCGATGCCCTCTTTCACTGTTGAGGACTGAAATATAGAAATGCCGTTGGGCTGGACACAGCGGTCGGCTGCCAGCTCAGCTTCCTCCCTCGGTCCAGGGGGCATGGTCAAGGACTGCAAGGACCATCCTTCCGGAGGATGTCGCCTGCCTTCTCAGCCAGTGCCTCGTGAGTGACATCACAGGGGCCCCTGTCCTCCTGTGGGACCCAGCATAGCTCTGCTATCACCACCTCACTTTCTAGCCTCAAACAAATAACAGCTTTGCTTGGCAGTGGACAGTTTGGAGCCTCCAACCAGGATGTGAGTCCCTTAAGCTACCAGCAGTTGTGGCTGTGGGATCTGGCAGGGTGGAAACAGGCAGACCCAGCATCAGTAGTCACGGGTCTGGGTCAGTGGGGGCCAGGGTGGGTGCTGATGGCAGTCAGGCAGGTGGCACAGATGAGCCCAGGTGAGTCCACCAGGAGACAGCAGCTAACGGGGTTAGACACCCCTACATCCTGGGTGGGGAGTGAGTGCAGATGGCCCTTTGGCTTGGTTTCTTCTCTGAGATAGTCCTGACAGTGATCATAATAGGTTTATTCAATCTACTTTCTTTGTCCTGAGTTCTTTTGACAGTGTTTTCATGGAGAGAGCATCAATACACACAACTAAATGTTTTATTAGGACTAATGTTTCATACTTCTTCAAAGCCTGTCACCAGCATAACTGCTGTCACAATCCCTACCATGGCCCCGTGGGTCCTCCATGCTTTTTTGTTCCGTCTGCTTAGAAGTAAGCCTTGAGGTCTGAGTTCTTGGTGATGCGAATCCAGTAGAATGCAATGTTTATAAAAGGGGGAGGCCAGCAGGAGATGACAGGGAGCAGTGCCCTGGAACCATTGGCTTCCTGTTGGTGACGTCAGCTTACAGGAATCAGCACCTACATTCCTACCAACTGGGCAGAGAGTGTGGGGCCAGCGCAGCCAAGCGCCAGCAAACAACTGGCATAGGTGTGGCTGGGTGGGAGAGAAGCCAAGGAGAGGTGGAGGGCATTTGCAGAGCATGGGTGGCAGTGCCCTAGGGAGAGAGAGCTACAACAGGGACAGAACTTCAAGGGCAGAAGGCATTGTGCCCCATGTGGAAAACACACTTGCAATGGTCTTGTGTGTGTGTGTGTGTGTGGTAGAGAGAGAGAGAGAGAGAGAGAGAGAGAGAGAGAGAGAGAGAGGTGGGGAGAGAGTGTGTGTTCACTACTCTAACTTGGCTAAAGTAGTATACGTTGGTACCCACAGTGACTCTGGGGGGAAGAAGACCCTGTTTTTCTTCTCCAAAGCAGAAATGGTGAGTCTCAGGGTCCAGAGCAGGTCAGCCTTTCTGTTCCACTGCAGTAGGGCACAGAGGAGCAGGCTGGAAATGGGCCCGAAAAGACTCATGCACAAGAGCCCTGGGCCTCCTCCTGCTAACCTCTCTGGGTTTCCATTTCCTACTCTGCAGAGTGAAGAGTGACCTGCACTCTTCCCCTGTGGGAGTTCTGGCAGTTTTGGTGGGGAGAGATGGAAAACCTGCAGGGCTGAAATACAGCAATGTTTGCTTTGCCCAGGCTCCCGCCACCAGGAGGCTCCAGCATGCTCATCATTGCTGGATGCAGGCACCCTTGGCCACTGGGCCCTCTCCAAGGGGCCCTCATGAGGACCTGAGCTGGCTGCTTGCATCTCCCCAGGGTTGACCCCTCATTCTCCCTACAGTAGAAAGATGCCTTTGACATTTCTATGCAGGTTCACCCAGGCCACCTGTGGCTTGAACAAGCTTCTACATCTATGATTGACTCTATCAGTGTGGCCCAGGAGTGGGCTCCGGGATGGCAGGAATGGACAGTTGGCCATGCAAGCATCTTCCAGCAATGGAAACTGCCCTGTGGAGTTTGGTTCCGCCTAGATCCACCCCACTGGAGGAAAGGGCGAAGTGCTTGATTCCTAAACAAGACTGACGATGTTGTATTTTTTTTTTCTTCACTGTGTCTCACAGGCTTGCTCCGATAGACCAGGACTGGTGACCCTTGTTTCAGTGAAGGCAGCAGCGTGAAGAGTGAGTCGTTTCTCCCAGTTTTTTTTTTATTTATTCATGTATTGCTTTAACGAGATGGTCTAGATGAGCTTGACAGAAACAATCTTTCCATCCTCCAGGCCTTTGAAACAAAGATCATCTGGCTTCACTGTTTACTTTTAAATATGGCCACTGAATTTATCGCTTAACTCTTCCGTATTATACCGTTATCTCTGCCCCACAGCAGTGGGGAAGATGCAACTTCAGATGAATTTATAATTGCTAGTCACCAAATGTGCAAGTTTAAGGGACTTAGTAAAGAAAGTTTTTGGCAAATGTCTTAAGTTGGACAGCTTCAGAGTTGGTGAACCAAGTAGATCAGGATCTAGGTTCTGCCATCTGCAGAGGGGCTGTTTCTTTCATTTCCTTCTTTCTCTTGACCTTTGCAAAAGTCTCCAGCAGACTTTCACTCACACTTACTGACCAAAATTGTGTCGGGTGCCCACTCATGCCAACTTGATCCTGGTAGACCAGGTGGGCCAGCCATCGCTGGCTTCCACCCACCCCTGGTTTCTTTCTGGGGCCAGGGAGGGTCCCGCATCTCAGAAGCACGCGGTCAGGGAAAGATCAGGAGAGGAGAGTGCAGAGCTGAGCAAAGCCAGTGTGACTCAAGAGGAGGAGAGGATGAGTAACTGCTGGAAGGCAACACTCTGCTCAGCAGAGTTTTCAGGAGTCAGTGTCTAAGCTCTGAGTGTGATCTCCCTCCCTACAGAACAGACAGCAGCCCAGATCAGCCATCCTCCCTGCAGCCAAGGGTCACATTGCAGAAAGATTTAGAAATACTTTTGACTCTGGGTATCAAATCCAGGGCATTATCATTATTCAGACTGTTTCTCCAATTTGCATAATTATAAGCTCCCCTCAAAGAGTAAACATCTCTGCCAACTTTTAAAAAAACACGAAGCAGTATTAAATATGCATCGCTAATTTGACTTTTTAATTTGTCTGGGATCTTCACAAAGACGGGCATAGCTCTATAGCTGCCGAGTGCTTAATAAGACCTTCCACTTGCCCTAATGAATTCAGTCTAACTCAAACAACTTAGATCTGTTTCTTTCTTTCCCTAAAGAACTGAGAGTGACCGGTAGGAGCTGGTTCTGTTACAACTCCGCTATTCCCTGTTCCAGCCTTGGGTAGCCTCCTTTCAGGGGTGGGCGATTACTTTGTGCAGCTCCACTTCCTCCCTCCACATCTCCACAATTCTAAAGAGTCATTTGTGAAATGTGCTTGTGTTTCTCTATTTGGATATGGATAGGGAATGATTATGAGGTGCAGCGAGACTTCCGGGTCCCAGTCTGTCTGTCTGTCTGTCTGTCTGTCTGTCTGTGTCTGTCTCTGTCTGTGTTTCTGTCTCTGTCTCTATCTCTGTGTCTGTGTCTGTCTGTCTGTCTCTCTCTCTCTCTCTCTCTCTCTCTCTCTCTCTCTCTCTGTCTCTCTCTCTCTCCCCACCCCCCAATTCCAGTCATTACACTGATGCTCCTGGTACAGACACGCCAACCTAGTGGAGTAAGAAGCTGTTTCATACTCGTCATCTGTGGTGACAGTCCCAGGGATGCAGGTGTGGGCACACATAGGGAGAAACCAATGTGTCTGTGTGTGTCTGTCTGTGACAGAGAGGCAAGTTATGTCTGAACAGCAGGACTCAGGTGACTGCCTAATACAAAGACTGTTGTCAAACATTCTTTGTTACACCGCAGTGCGTCACTGCAGCCTTTCCTTTGTATGTGTGTGTGCACGCATCGTCGTATTACTGTCAGTTAATACCGCATCTCAGGAGTGTGTGGGAGTTTTATTTTCTCAGCCCTGTTAAAAGGTAACATTTTTATTTGGTTGGTTGGTTTAGGGCCATACCAAAGCGGTGCCCAGGGCTGTCTCCTGGTTCTGTGGTCAGGGCTGACTCCTGGGGGTGGAGCCTTACGGAACTGTATGGGGTGCTGAGGATCAAACCCCGGTCCACCATGTGTAAGGCAAGAATCCTCCCCTCTGGGTATCACTCCAGCTCCCTCTAGGGGTCATAAATATGGTTGTAGTCAACACAGCCCTACAGGAGATTTCTAGAAATTCCAGAACTCCGGCAGCTGGCATCAGCTGGCATCTCCTATTTCATGTCTTTACTCTGATTATTTCAGACCAGAGTCACTGCTGACAGGGGTTTGATAGCAAGGGGAAGGGCAATAACCGTTCTCTAGCTGTTTCACCGTGCATCCCTCCCACCTGTGCTCCAGGACTTGGTTCCACCCTGACTGGCCCCACACACTCAGTTGCCACAGCACATGACTTCCCTGAGAGAAGGGACAGTTAGGGTCTCCTCTTCCAGTTCAGATGACTCGGGGCCATCCTGGGAAGCAGGTGTCAGAACCCGTTCCCTGGCCATCCCTAAGGGTCTCCCAAAGGTGCTGCATGTGGGGTCACAGGGAGAGTGCCAACCCTCAGACAGACTCACACATAGACAGATGATTGCCAGGATATAGGTGTTGGGGCACAGACAGTGTTGCTGGGGGCTTCAGGGAGACCCATCCTGGGACCTTCCTCTCTGTGCTTGTAGCTCAGAACTGCCTTAGCAATCTGCTCCCTTGCACTCATCAGAGCTCCAGTGCTCCACAGCTTCCCCTGCGCGGAGTTCACGTCATTGAGGGGGGAGGGGCTTAACATTACCTTGATTTTGCTGGATCCTCAGCTTGCCGAGGCCTCTCCAGGCCCTCCAGGTGTGCACCTGCCCCGTCCTCCCACCTTCCCGGCCAGCCATGGACAGGAAGAAATCTCTGTGAGTGGACCAGCTTGTGCCACTTTTCAAATCTGTATTCTGGCTCCAGCGCCAGGCACAAGCGCCGCCCCTGAGTCACAACCACCCAGCCAGAGTTTCCATTTCAAGTGGACAAATGATCCTCCGCATATAGATGTCTTGGCCAAGGGCACACAGGGCCCCTTTGTCACAAAGCTACAGCAGCAGCTCCTTCATGGTCCTGTCTCATCCCCTAGTCCACAGGAGACTCGCAGCACTCATGAATGGATTCGTTTTTCCAGTAAGTGTCCAGCGCCTCCTACATCCCACAACATGGAAAAAGAGCCTCAGGGGAGACCCAAGGTGTGGTGACCAGAGGTGCCCAGAACTGACCCCTCCTGCCCGCATGGCTTCTGCCCCTAGAGGATCGGAATAGAACTGCAGGCGCTGCCCTTAATTGGGTGCTGTTGTGTTTATTTCCTCTCCCAGGGAAGCCCTGTGACCTTCCCATCATTTTTCACATATTATTTTTAAATTAGAAGCCCAGGACTTGCAGGAAGCCTTGTTAATGCCCTGTAGCTATCAAAACCCAGTGGCCAATGTGTGGGTGATTCAGACAGGGTGTCTGAGACAACAGCTCCTACGGTGAGCATCCAGGGAGACCAGGAGACCCGCAAGTGGCCCTGAAACCAGTGAGACGGAGCCCTAAGGAGTCAGGGAACATGCAAAGAGCCCCCTGCTGTCTTTTTGCTCTAGTTAGTAGTGTTGCAAAGGACTCTTATTCCTGGGACAGGGACCCTTACTCAACAGTGTCAGGGTGGTTACAGAGCTCGGCCAGCCAGGAACAGACAGTCCTGGGACAGCGGACAGAATCCCCTGTGGGCTGTGTGGGGAGACTTGACCAGGAGCTCCACAACTCTGCTCCCTCTTGTCTCTGTAGCTCCCCAGGAGAAAGGGAGGACAGAGGATGGCCCCACACCTCACAGAAGCGCCAGGCCCCTGCGGAGGGCACACGGGCTGTTGGAGCTGCACCCCCAGCTGGGGGTCTCTGAGTCCTCACAGAATTTGCCTCTCTGGGCTCTGCTCAGGTGATGCTGGGATATAATGGCAGAAATACTCACGGATGGCAGGGCTGCCGTGCCAGGCAGACCGGGGAACATGCCTGGATGGCAGGGCCACCATGCCAAGCAGCCTGGGGGCTTAACGAGCCCCCCATTAACTTGCAGAGACCTCGGGGCTGCCTCCCCGCAGGGTCGAATGAAGAACTGCATTGTTGTCTGCTTTGTGCGCCTGCTGGCTGGAAGCTTCTAATGAAGCTGGCTAGGAAAGCAACCTCCTTGCTCCTAGCCTCTTAGCAGCTGCTGCCTCTGGCCCCCTGCAGAGGGAAACAGGAGGCCCAGCTGGGCAGGGACAAACAGAGACAAGTTCTGTCTTAATTGTGCCCCAAAGTCCCCATGAGCCTCAGGACAAAGTGCTTGAGCTTCCAGCCTCCAGGGTTGCCTTTATGAACCCCTCCTGGTTTTCCTCCCAGTGTCCTCCTTGTCACCTCCACCATGTCTCAGCAGGACGGGCCTCAGGGTGCCTGTGAGGTGCTGGAGGAGCAAGACTTGGAGAGTGTTCCCTGGAGCAGAGCCCCCTCCCTGGAGAACTCCCCAACCCCTCCCTGAAACCAACTGTGCCAATGTTTCCAGCGGCATTGCCCAGCTCTGCCCACTGGACCCGAGCACAGGACTCAGAGCCAACTTCCCCCACAGTCACACAGCCCAAGCGGATGCACATAGCTAAAGAATCAGCCTTTCCTGGGGCGGCTGTGTCCTGTTCCCTCCCAGCAGGCCATGAAGTGCTCTATAGAAATGGTTGCGGCTAAGACCCAGATACCCCTATGCCAGGCCACCTGCTCCGATGGACCCCCATGTCTCAGACTTCCCAACTCTTAGGACGGGGAGCACCTGGCCCAAATCAGCCAGGGCCACTGTGGTTTTCCAGCTTCCCGACAGCCTTCCGGATCCCAGAGCTCCTTCAGCACGGGAATAGCACCTGTGACCTGCAAAGGGACCTTGAAAGGCCCAGACTTCCTCTGGGAAAGGACTAGCACTTGAGTTCCAGCCTAAGACAACATTTGAATAATATTTTTTCCTTTAAATCACAAAATGTTTGTTCCACCCACCCCAATATTTATCTATGCCCCAGGGTCCTCTGTTGTTAAATAAGGGCTTGTGAATGGCGACGATTCGATGATTCCATGCATGGAAAGTAACACAGTGAACACATTATAGTTGTCCAGTGAACACTGGATACCATGACCGTTGCTATCAGACTGCAGTTTCATATTTGTAGTTTCATTTTTTGCCCACTCAGATCTGAGGAGGGGGAAAGGTGAGTCCATACCCCTCCGAGAGGGCATATTTCTGTGGCCGGCCCAGCCACCATTAGAGCTTCAGACTGCTGTGTATTTCAGGTTTGGTTTATTTCCTGTTACCAAGCCACTGGAAACTTAGTTCCAACTGTACCCACTTGGTTATGCTGGAGTTTTTGTGGGTCCCACAGACAGGCACTGGCTGGCCAGCTCTACACAAGTCCTTAGGCTGTTCTCTGGGCTGTGCCCCTTGGTGGCGCTGCTTCCACGCTTGCCTGGACTTAGCTAGGTGTAGTTCTTGCTCGCGTGGCTGTGTGCTCCTCCTTTCCTCTGGCTGTTAGCACTGGGGCTGTCCTCAAGGAGGAAGTGTGCACCCACATTACTGCCACATGCCCCAGACCATGCATTCCACCCCCAGCCATCCATCTGCAAAACCTGCCTTGGGGAAACGCTCCTCTCAAATCCCTCCATGCCCTGACAAGAAGAGCCGGGCTCTCTGTGGGGCTCACCGAAGTCGGCCGACTTGTCCAGCTGCTCAGTGACCTGCCTTTCCTCTGCCCAACCCCTGCCCTGCTCGAAGACTATTTGATTGAATGAATGAGGCGGAATAGGCCAAGCAGACCCTTGGGAAACATATTCAGACTCTTCCTGTCAGGTTTTCTCATCCACTCTGGTCTGATTCCACACAAGATGGGACCACAAGGTACCATGGCTTTCCTTGGTTGTGCACTTGGTAAAGGAATTGTCTAAAGATTATACCCACTTCCCTGTCTCCACAGCCCATCGGGGCAGCCCCTGAACTCTGGCCAGCCCTTAACTGGGTTGAGGTTTAAAGGTGCTAATGGTCAGCCCAAGAGATAGGACAGTGGGTAAAGCATTTACTTGCTTTCATGCAATCCACCTGGGTTTGATCCTCAGTACCTCATAGGGCCCCCAGACCCTGCCAGGAGAGATCCCTGATCACAGAGCCTGGAGAAAGCCCTGACGATAGCCAGGTATGGCAAAAAAAAAAAAAAACCAAGATAGAAAAATAAAAAGCACAGTTGCTGATGCTTGCTGAACCTTTGAGGTACACCAATACTGTTGGCTCTGAGGCATTTCACCTTTCCCATGTCAGGTTTGTTGCCTGAAAAGGAAAAGATTTACCTCACTGGGCTAATATGTGAATTTAAGAGAATGTTTTTTGCAGAAATGATAAGCTTGATGGGGCAGGGGGAAAGGGGTGTTTCTCACGAAGCTCACCCAACTCCGGCACTCTGTTCACCCAACTCCGGCACTCTGTTCGGTTGCAAGCTCACCCGGCTGGTGTGCTCGCTCCCCTGGAGGGCATTGCAGTGTCCCTGCATGGTTTGAGTGTCTGCAACTTCCCTGTAGGTGAAGAGCTGAGTGTCTGCGAGAGCCAGAGCTGTGGTTTCTGCCCCAGCACTAGGAATGAATTTCTGCTTGACTCAGAGCTGATGAAGATGAAAGGTGGAGAATTTAGTAACTTTGGGGAGTGCTGAGATAAGGTTAGAGAATTGCCCACCTGGCAAAAGAGTCACGCTGGCAAATAGGGACCGCCCATTCTCTGTGGTCAGTTCTATCAACTTTGTTTCCTTGCTAATGAGAAAGCAGCAAAGGACAATGAACTGGTGTTAGGAAGAAGCACTTGAGTTGCCATTCTTTCCTTTGATGACAGTTACGGTGTTCAGGTCATGCTTGGCCAGAACCACTATCCTTCAGCGGGTGACTTCTAGCATGCCTTTGCCCTAAGTGTTTGGGTCTGTCTCCAGGCCTGCACACTTTTACCTTGACTTTGGTTCTTTTCCACTGGTGCTCTGGAACCATTTTTGTCCAAGTTCCTGTTACCATATGTGCCCAATGATTGAAAGTGTCTCTAGCAAAAGGGCCTGGTGTGTCCCAGTGATAAATGCAAATGTGCTGCCTGTTGGGAAAGGCCGCAAAGGAGAGGAAAAGCCCCTCCAGAGAAAGGCAGCCCAGCCCCTCAGAAGCCCCCCAAGGAAGCCCCAGGAAGCGCCCCCAGGGTCAGTGTTGAGATTATCTGAGGTTTCAGGTAAGCTTCAGGGAAAACTCCTGCCCCCGGTTCAACCAAATGAAAGTATTTTGTGACATGGGCACACTTCCCCATCCTCCTGATTCCAAGGACATTCCCCCAAAAGAGGGGGCACTATAAAGAGGACAGGTGAAGAAATTGGGGTGAAAGTGGTGGACTGCTGGAGAGACAGGGAGAGGCAGGTGGGGAGGCCGAGGGGAGGTGATATAGAGCTAGCCAGCAGGTGACAGCCACCAGGGACCCAGACTATATACGCCTCTGCTGTGGGTTCCAGATTCACCGTAGAGGGCACGAGTGTCATGAACTGAGCAGCCCTCCTCTTCCCCCCATACCACCCCTGCACAGCCAGAGGGGTGAGCCGTGCCCTGCTGTCTCCACAGAGGGCACAGGTGCAGGTCTGGGAATGTGGGCACCTGAAGCAACTCCCAAATGTGGAAAATCAACGCAGGCAGAGGGCAGCTGTAACCCTGCTGCTTGCTCTGGCCTCACTGAGAGTGAACGTGTGTGGGTGTCAGGTGAGTACTGTGGCTGGGGAGGCCAGTCAGAGAAAACAAACACCCTCGCCTGTCTTTGTACCCCAGAACATCTGCTTCATCCTCAGGTCACGCCCTTCCTAGGTAAGCTGACAGCAACAACCGTGGGTGGGGGGCAAAGGTGATTTAGATCTTTGTTTCCCTGAGAAAGGATACCATTGGCACTCCTACATCAGCTTCCTATGAACCCTTAAAAATGGTGTGCTGAGAATTCTGAAGAATAGGACGGAGAATTCAAAAGAAAGGGATGGCAGGACCGAGGAAGTGGCTGAGCCTTGTGTGGCTGATGGGACCATTGAAGGCAGCCACTGAGCCTCTGTGGGACTGGGGCTGGGCCAGTTGAGGGCGTGTTATCCAGGAAGTAATGCCTTGTGGAGAACCGGGGTTGCATTACCCAGGAAGTAATGCCGGAGAGCTGGGGGTGCATTACCCAGAAAGTAATGCCTTGTGGAGATCCGGGGTGCATTACCCAGGAAGTAATGCCTTGTGGAGAACTGGGGGTGCATTACACAGGAAGTAATGCCTTGTGGAGAGCTGGGGTTGCATCACACGAAAGTAATGCCTTGTGGAGAACCGGGGTGCATTACACAGGAAGTAATGCCTTGTGGAGAGTTGGGGTTGCATCACACAGAAAGTAATGCCTTGTGGAGAGCTGGGGGTGCATCACACAGAAAGTAATGCCTTGTGGAGAACCAGGGGTGCATTACCCAGGAAGTAATGCCTATGGAGAGAAGGCTGCTAGCCTGCTGGGTTGTTACAGATTATTTCAAGCTTCCTACCCCCAATTTAAAACCCAGTCACGGCGCTCTGAGCTGAAACACCAGCTCTGCGTGTTGTGTCGGAGAGGGCTGCCAGCAGGCAGTGAGGGGTGCACTGACGCGTTCCAAACGGGACAGGGGCTCGCAGTGTGGCTGGCCTGGGCTGGGGAGGAAGTCGGTGGCCCCTGAGAATGGACAGGAGCTACTGGGTTCCTTCCACTCCGCATTCTGCATGCGAGCCCACCCTTCACTCCATACCCTCCCAGGCATCCGTCTCCTCTTGCATTTCTTTATTTCTACCCTCCACCAGCTTGTCTGAGCTTTTCAACATCTCTGTCTTGACCAAGAAGCAATGAAAGCCACAGTACAGTGAGCCCGAAGCTTCCCTGCAGGCTCCTTCCTTGGGTCTGCTCAGCAATGTCTGAGCTGGGGATGAATGTACCATCCCCCTCCCCTCTGACATACAGTGCCCCTCATATTGGCTCGCTCTCCCTCTGTACTTACTTGACCCCTCACCTCTTTATGCCAGAAGGGACAGGGGTCCTGTTTACCAGAGATAGAAACAGCCACAGACTCTACATCTGTGCCCTGACCTGCTGGGTCACTTGCTGGGTGGGTGACCTCCTGCAGATTCGTCAGTAGGACTGGCCCTTGGGGCTGTCCCTCTCTGGTTTGTTAACTGCCACCTGAGGTCTGTTTGCCTTAAAGAGCTTTATGCATAGTGCAGCCACAGAGAAGGCGGTGAGGACCGAAGCTGGGTGATCTGTTTCACACTAACATCTGAACTGCATCCCCAGTACAGCTTTATGCCTCTGCTGGCGCAAAGGAGCTCCAAGTTTGCAGGCAGGAAGCTAGAATAAAAGCTCGATGGCTTATAGGAAACACCCTCGTGAGAAAAGCTGCCACTGGGTGAAAACTCCACACTGGCTCCTGCCCCCTGGGCACCAGTTCAATGGTGTGGAGGCCCAGGGCACTCCACTGAGCACTGTCTCTCTTTGGGTCTTGAAGTCTTGAGCCAGCCCCAAAATGGCGCCCAAGAGACATGGATGTACCTTTGGGATTCCAGTTAAAAGTGACAGTTCTTTAGCCTCCTGGGGCACATGTGCGCTGGGGTATGTGGTGCCCTGCCCAACAAATAGAATAATAACTAATATGAGGCTTTAATTATTGTTTCTGGGGTGCTGCTTTGTAAATCAGCTCTCATGTATCCTGTGTCTACTGCATCCAGCCACCTCCCAGCTCAGGAGCCACAGCAACTCCCCCAGCTCCCGGGCCTCCTCTCAGCCTTCCAGAGCAGGGGGATTCGGATGCCCCTTGCCGAGTTCTGCCCACGATCTGGTTCCCAGGCGCCGGCTCCCTGGAGGATTCCATGGGGCTTTGCTATTCCAGCAGCTCTCTCTGCACTTAGCCATGAGGAAAATGACTCCAGGCGCTCAGAATGGCCCTAACAGTCCCAAGAGGAGGCAAGCTCTCCTTTATAGAATGGCTTTGGTGATTTATGGGAATCCATGTTGGCTTTTCACACTTTCAGTGCTTTCACGAAGCCCTGTACGGAAACGACATTCATAAAGCAGGGGATGAGAGCAGCCAAAGGTCGTAAGTTAAGCAACGCCAGGGCCCCCGCTGCCCCATCCAGAGCTCACACGCTCCTGTCCTCAGTAGCTCCCCTGCCATGCTGTCAGGACCCCTCATATTCTCAGAACATACCCGGAAAACTTTCTATCGGTGTGTTTCATAAAAAAGCCCACAAATGCTTTGCCCAGCTTGCACTTGTATTTGCTTCCATCATCTTCCCTCGAAGCTGTCTGCCTTTCAAGTGAACAGTCTTCAATCTTTCTGGAAAGCAAAACTCCCTTCTTCACACCCCACTAATCATGGTAATAACTAAGGAAATGGCGTGGGCTAAAATGTTCAAGACTCTTTGATCGGGAAAGATGCAAACTGAATTTTGAAGTGGTTGAACCCACAAAATTATCATGTATCTATAGAGGAGGAAGATGGACTTTTGGTTAACAGATTCTTCACCTGAAAGATCTAGAAGCTTCCTTGGAGACAATCAAGATCTAGGAGAATATGAAAAGGTTATTACTGAAGCAAGTATAGATGAAAAATAGAAATTGCTTTGCATGAGGGACAGAGAGATAGTACTGTGGCTAGGGCACTTGCCTCACACCCAGACAATCTGGGTGTGATCTCTGGCACCCCATGTGGGTTCCCCAAACCCTCACCATGGGTGATCCCTGAGTGCAGAGCCAGGAGTAAGTCCTGAGTGTGGTCCAAAAGACCAAAAAAATGAAAATATTGCTTTGCTGAATAGTCAGGGTGATCAAACCACTCCTTAGGCTCCAACAGTACTCACACCAGCAGCTTCTGTGCCTCTGTTTCCACCTCCCAAGGCAGAACCTGTGTGATCTCAGCATGGGTGTCTCCTCGGAGGCCTTCATGGCACATGTTCAGGCTGCTGCTGCCAAATAATTACTCAGCATCAGCTGTAGTTTCACATCTGTCTGCCCACTGAGACCTGCCCAGGGGAAGACAGATGCCACTGGGTATCCCTTTGCCCAAAGTCACGCAGATGCTGAGTGATGGATCACCAGACCCTCCACCAGTGCAGCTCTCGGTCCATCTGCCCAACATGTGCTGGGAACCTCTAACCCTGTTAGGAGTTTCTCGAGTCTCCCTCCCGCATTTGTGTTTAGGAAACTATGACCACCTTGCCTTCTTTCTGTTCATCCTGAAGTTATCTCAGCAGGCTTAATTCCCTGTAAAAATTAGGTTACTTGGGGCCGGAGGGATAGCACAGCAGGTAGGGTGTTTGCCTTGCATGTGGCTGAGCCCTGGTTCGATTCCCGGCTTCCCATATGGTCCCGTGAGCACTGCCAGGAGTAATTCCTGAGTGCAAAGCCAGAAGGAACCCCTGAGCATTGTGGGGTGTGACCCAAAAAAGAAAAAAAAAAATAGGCTACTTGTGGCCAATACAGTGGCCAGCGCCTTGCCCAGTTGAGCACATATGTGGCCCCCTAGCTAGGTGGAGCTAGTTTATCCTGCTTTGCTACCTGCCTGCTGCATTGAGCCCCAGAATTAAGCCTCTTTGGACCTCAGTTTTCTTGTTCACAGAATGAATAACCCCTCACCAGGAATGCTGGGAAGGGGAATCCAGTGCCTGGAGTGAATGTACTTGGTGAGCAGAGCACAGGGCACAGAGGGTCACCCTGAGGCCTGTCCCCTCCTCCTGCCATCTCTTGGGGCAGGTTCCACCCATAATGAGCTCCTAGAGTGATGTGTGGTGCAGTAAATGGTATATTGACAGCAGGAGTGAACACGGCTCTCGGCAAGCAGGACACAGCAAGAAAGGTACCTTCCCTGTTGCTGCCACAGACACATCCCTACATTCATGGACAAATGCACACACACACACACACACACATCCTTTCTGTAGGTGCCTCGGGTATGAGATTTCCTGCTGCAAAGCCTTTGGAAGGATCCTGAGGGAGAGCCAGGCTGAGGGAGGGCTCCCACTTCAGGCGTACATCTCCAGGACCCTCCTGACTGGCATCACCGCATTTCCACAAGTCTGAAAGTGTAGCTAATGGGGAATGAGTCCTCAGAGCTATTAGATACCCAGCAGTCAGCAAGATAAACCCTTGTCTCTCGCTAGTGATAGAAAAGGAGAGAGATCTTCCCCCGCCCCAGCAAAGACGGCAAAACACTAGACCCTCATCAGTTACCATAGCAACGCCATGTGCTCTGTGCACAGCTCAGCCTGTCACCAAGGAAGACTCAGGGAGCAAACAACACTGAGCCTCTGTTTTTTTGTCAAATATTTTGAAGTGACATTTCACAGCATGAACCCAAAGCAACTTTCTCGGCATGGGAAGGAGTGGCGAGAGACAGAGCCCGGCATGGGATGGCAAATGTCCATGGATCCAAGATGATGGAGCCGAGTGGGAGGAAGAAGCCTCTGCAGTCCTCATGCAGAGTGCACATTGGGGCTCTTGGCTAGCCAGGGCTAGTAATGGACAGGTTGAAGTGGAGCGCTCGGGAACATGCCATTGTGAGGGGCCATGGAATCCACAGTCAGAAGAGCCATTGAACCTTTCGAGTACACCATCAAGCCTGTGTGGACGCTTATGCCAGAGTGTGCTCAGAACATGCCATGGGCCTCAGGAATATGGAAGTCACTCCAGACCTCTAGACAGGGAAGAGCATCACGCGTGGACCCCTCCAGGAGGTACTGGAGAGCAAGCCCAGACCAAATCCCGCTCATCAACCCTTTTCCATGGCCATCTTCATCCTTTCTGCCTCTTTTGGGACCACTGAGTGTGCAGGAAAGGCTGAAGTCGGTGGCAATGCCAATGTCCCAGTGTGATGTCACCCTGGCTGACCTCTGAGAGCTTTGCCCTGGAGCTCACTGGTGTGGAGAAGCCGAGAGCAGAGCGGGTGTGTCAGGATGGGTGGGGTATGGGGCTCAACAGACATGGCTGCCTGAACTCGTTTTCCTCTCCCGCCCCCGTGATCAGCCCCTAGACTCCCCGTTTCTTGCCTTTCTGAAACCAGTTGACAATAAGGGGTTTTGAGGAGCTGGGGGGGGGGGCAGTCCCCTCTATTCTTGGAAATTTCAGTCAATGGCAAAGCTCTAGCTGGCACTGGGGGTCAGCCCAGCATGGCAGGCAGAGCCCTGCTACAGAAGGGGGTCCCTGGGGAGAGTTGAGGGGGAAGGGAGTTCTATGGACAGTGTTGGGGTGGGGGCCCTGGCGAGGCCTTGGCTCCTCCACACCCCTTGGCTGGCTGCTGAAAGGGTGCATGAAGGGTGCTTGGGTTTAATTGGGAAATGCTATCACTTGTCCTAGGCTCATTTAAAAACCCATTAGTCTTGGGCAGTGGACAGATTAAGCAATGAGCAAAAGGAGAGAAAGCTGTGGGCAGCACGCTCTGCAGAGAGCTGGCGGCTGTCTCCTGCAGCACCTAGCCTGGCTGTGCTGAATGCTAAGGGAGCTGCTGGGTCGGGCAGAGGCAGGTGGCTCCCACCCTGCCCCAGGAAGCTTCCAGAAGAGTCACTGCAGAGTTGTGCCCACAGCTGCTCTGGCTGCTTGCAGCTGTAAGCTGCTGACACCCACAAATGCTGCTCCAGTGACCCCCAGGACACAGCAGACTGACTTGCCCCCTGGGGCTGGGGATTGGAGCAGGCAGGGGTAAGAGTGCTGCCTTCCCCTACTAAGGAGGGGGCTTGTTTTATTCTGGAGTGGGCACTGGCCACACCCAGCAGTGCTCAGGGCTCTCTCCTAACTCTGTGCTCAGGGATGAGTCCTGGAGAGGCTTGAGGGACCTTCTGCAGTGCCAGGGACTCAATTGGGCTTGGTCACATGCAAGGCAAATCCCTGCCCTGATGCCCTCTCTGGCGCTGGTCTCACTGGAGCACAGTCTGTTCTTTGTATAGTGTCACTTCTTTGTATCTATAGTGTCGCTTCTTTGTATACATACACCAGTTTTGGCAGACTTGGCTCAAGTCCCAGCCTTGCCAGTCTCCTGGTGTCTGTGGCTGAAAGCCCATGTAGAGGCACACTCTGATTCAGTGTGGTTGCACCTTGATCACAGACCAGTCAGCTGAGACCTTAGCCCCAGGGACACCCCTTTCAGGGGCCACCATCAGCTCCTCACCAACCAGAGCAGGCTGCAGGGCGGAGCAGACGAGGCAGGAACCAGGAGACTGAGTTCAGACACTCTCAGTGGACAGAGGCTTTGGGAGGCCAGGGGCTGGATATAGCTTAGCCACTGAGATTTTGAGGGACAGAGACCAAAGCACTGCCCTAGCAACCCAATTTCCTTTGGCAAAACTTGATGCAAGGCCTGAGGCGTTGCTCAGCGGCCAGCACCTGTGAGGCACTGGATTCGGGTCCTAGCAACCCCAGAGCAAGCATGATGCATGCCACACCGAGCCCATCTGCACCCCACATACGGGCCTGTGCAGTCACCCCAGCAAGGAGGCATTGTGCATGCCTGCTCTGTGACCTTGAGCGAGGCAGCTTCACCTTCTTCAGGCCAGACCAGGTGGTGATCACCCAGTGTGTGAGATAAACCACGCAGTGCCAGCGACACCCCCCCAGCCCACCCCTGGGTGTGCTGACAAGAGGAGCCCAAGGAGAGTTGGGTGACTGCACACAACTGTTGTGAGGACTGAATATGTGGATCAGTTTAAAGCGGCTAGAAAGTGCTGGCCCTGCCTGATTCCAAGTGATTCCGCTCCTCAGGCTCCTCAGGCTCCTCTCAGAGCTCTTCTTACCACAGTGGGTGGAGGCTGAGACCCGGAGGACTCTGGAGACGGCCTGGTGAGAGGCTATGACTGAGCAGGCATTCGGACTTGTGGTCGGTCAGAGCCCCTGATCCTGCCTGACCAATAGCTCACAGACCGATTTAGGATGTTCTCTGAGTCCATCCACCTAAAATAAGACAATGACCCTTAGTTCATCAAGCAGGAAACAAGCTGGAGCATGAAATTTACGAGATAACCACCCTATGTCCCTTCACTTTCATTGATTTTTATCCACTTGGGTGGTTTGGGTTCATACCCAAGTGATGCTCAGAGGCCATGTCTGGCTCAGTGCTCAGGTCACTCTTGGTGGTGCTTGGGGGACCATATGTGGATGTGGTGACAGAAACCATTTGTGGTCCCAGGGATTGAACAGGGGAAATTGTGGCTCAGAGAGGACAGGTGGGTTGTCCAGGGTTACACAGCAAGTCCTCACATAAGCCAAGATCTTAACTCCTGCGCAGTCTCTCTGGGTCCTCCAACCCCTTCAGATACTGGCCATTAGACATCTGCAGTGTAAAGTCATCCCCTCATCACACTGGACACAACCCCAGGCAGCCACTGGACAGTGTGGCCAGGAGTTGCAGCTTCCTGCTGGAGAGAGTTCAGTGATTGAGTGCACACTTTGCATGTAGGGGCCTGGGTTCAACCCCCAGCGCGATATGGTCACCTGAGCACCAACAGGAGTAACCCCTACATTCTACCAGGTCTGGCCCAAAAACCAACGAAGAGCCCTGGGTTTCCGTCCTAACTTTGCCATTTTCTGTGTGACCCTCTGTGGGTTGCACACCCTCTCTGAACCACAGTAAAGATGTTTCCTACCTTCCCAAGTTCACAGAGCTTGTCCCCTGCAAAACCGACACTGGACTGGAGCCTTGGCCCACTGCCACCTGTCATGACTTCTGAGCCCTCCAGTGAAGGGCATAAGCGGGGTGGGGAGATAGCAGTTCTGCCCTACGAGCTGAGGAGCTTTGCAGCCCCTCTGAGATGTGGGCTGAAGTCTCCTCAGTTACCCGCCCCCACACACACACTGCTTTCTTCATGACCAAGCAGAAGACCTTACATTTACATGATGAGTTAAAAAAAAAGTTCTTTTTTTTCTGGGTTTTTGACTGATAAGATATGGCTTTGTAAGATGAAACTTGGAATTTAAACATGAACCGAACCCTTCTAGAGTACTGGTGTGGAGCAGATTGTACGTATTCAGAGCTGGCAGGGTCCTGGGGCCGGCCTGGCCTTGTTCGGGTGATCAGAGGCATTCCTGGCCACCTGCCGCAGGCCTCTGGCATGACCGCCCCAGCCTACCATGTGTGGCCATCTGCAGGGCCAGGGCACCCAGCAAGAACAGGAAACCTATCGTTGCAGGGCAGTGCTTAGCCTGGGAGCCGGGACACGTGGGATGAGCTTTAAAGTTTTGCTCAGTCAGTTTTTCCCCCCTGCGGCTGAACTTGTCCTTCATCTGGCCACCCAAGGTCTGGCTAGGTTCACTGGACTTTGCTGCCATCCAGCCACTTACGGCTCTGGGTAACAAAATGCCCAACACTGACCTCTCCCACCCCCTCCTGCTGCTTCCAGCTCTCTCCTTTTCCCACCCCCTGCCCGAGTGTCCCACACCTCTGAATGAGGCACAAGAATCATCTTCTGATGTCTGGCCACAGGGGTGGGACACGCCCTCCCAAGCCGACTTTCTTATCCAGAAGCATCATTTCATCTTCCTACTTTACATTTGAAAATTGGCCCTGTATCGCATCAAACTTTATGTAGTCATGGCCTCTGCTTAGTGACTCAAAGGCTTAAACAGCAACAAAGGAGGGAAGGGTCTGAACTCCATAATCTGAACAGGTCCAAATCT